>KZ506864.1:12385-52056 GCA_002844005.1 Limosa lapponica baueri | reverse complement strand
GATGGGAGAGTGATTTGGACTGGAAAAAAATTGAAAGATTAAAAATAAAGAAAGAAAAGTAAATTCCTTTTTTAAGTAGATTGCAAATCTTTACTTCAAGAGTAACATCAATCCAAATTATATATTAATAAAAAAAATACAATTAAGTAATTTCTGCAAAGAATCTCATGCAAGATAGCTAACTGGAGGATATACTTATAAATTACAAAATAAAGTATTTTAAGAATTTCAAGAGGTAGTTTTGGCTTTGTTTGCATGCTGGAGGGAAGCATGACAGTGGCAAACTCTGTCTAAAAACATTTATGTCACACGTTATCATGCTAGAGGAGAATGTGAGATGACTGGAGTAAGAACCCCAAATGGAACGTTTCAGGATCTTGCTGGTGCCGTTATGGAGTAACGGACAGGATTGTAAGGCAAAACTTCTAATTCCTACAACCACCTTTAGAGCTGATGTTCTCTCCGATACTTGGAAAATTTCTTAGTCTGAAACTCATTTTCAGAAACCTGACTTTCAGGTTTGCTTTATACTACAAAACAAGCTAATTACAGATAAACAATAATTGTGACTACCTGGCTCTAGAAAACAAACTTTGGGTATTAAACAGGAAGAATCTACATTGATATTTACTTATCTTAATAAAAAGGATCTGATTGTGCAGAAGGTAAATCAATGGGTGAGTGGATACTCTGCAAAAGTCAATCGCATTTTCCATTCATTTATATATCTCAAAATTTAGTTGCAATCTGCCAATTTTTGGTTTCGTTCTCCCACATTAAAATTCCCTAAGACTATAAATAATATTAATTACTAATAAGAAGTGGGAGGTATTTTATCAGTGAATGTTTCCTCTATGTTTTAAGTTACTCGAGTGGAAGAAAAATAGTCCACCTGCGAAGAATTATTACTAATAGAACTCTCCTGAAAGTAAGGAGGAATAAAGCCATTTCACAGTAGCATGTGCCCTGACAGTGGCCCTGATTCAGGAAGGTATGCAAGTGAATGCTTAAGATTTACATATAGACCCATTGATGGGGGCAACTATATGCTGAAAATTGAATATAACTTAAATGGATATAGGTTAAAAAAAATCTGACCACGGTATCTGGCTGTATTTTCTACATCTGTATTTTCAGGCTCATTCTAATTTAAATTCTGACTAAAACTCTAAGCTGAAAAAAAAAGTAATGCAGAAGCTAGAATCTTAGTTTCTGGAAATAAGCAAACAATATTTCATAAACTTCTGTTTCATAAGATTGAAATGTCAATTATTCAATGAGGCTTTTAGTAATACATTCAAAAAATTAATCTGTTAAAACTACATCTGGCTAGTTTTTCTAATCAAAAAATAATTAGACAAAGAAGCAAACATATTAGATTAAAAAGATGAAGCTAATATAGTCTTGAGAATAAAGTCTGTGAACATATTACCACTTCTCAGTTTTCCCTTTCCTGCCTTGCCAACCCCCTTTTTATTTAATAGAAATTTCCCATTTAGTCATTCAGGGGCACTTATAATATCTAAAATATTCACAGCAATAATTTTTTTTTACAGAATTGAAAACCAAAAAAAGCCTCAGTGGAATGATATGAAAAATAATACCTACAAAACTCACACTGAACCATTTAACTACCCACAGCTTCTCACACAAGCTCCCCATTGATGCAAGAAATATTCAAGGACTAGGTCAACAGGTAGCGATGGCTCACAAAGGAACTCGTGACATTCTTCAAGAAAACGGAACTATTACATATGGCAAAGAATGGTCTTTGCGTTTTAAATGTAATGGCTTTAACAGTATTACAGTATATTTAAAGACACAGTTGAGACCAGAATCCTGTTCTTGGTTAATGATTTGTAATCTGTCACAAAATAAGATTTTGCAAACACTCAATATGGAAATCAGTCCTTTCTTAACAAAACATATATAACCACAAGATGCTAAAATTGACCATGAGTTTAAGAAATCATCCTTAACATTACTAAAATGGGTAATATTATGTCAAAACTATGGGTTACTGTGTATCAAAGATAAACCCATATTTCATTTTGCTTTTTCAAGAAGGTAATTACTTTAGATCTGTAACTCGGTAGTTCTCAAAATATTATCTACAAAACCATTGACAATCATTTGCTCTGTCAACCAATACATTAACTCTAATGTGCATTAAAATCACTCTTTATACAACCAGTGTATCTTTAAAAGCCTGAACCCAGCAACTCAAGCACAGGGTTAACTTTCAAACATAAAACCACTCTCCATTGAAATAATGAGCTTGGCTGCACCTGGGCTTGAGCCAATTATGTTTCATGAGTCTTATTCACATTCCTGAACTTACATAGCTGTTGCACATTTCAAGATATCACTGATATAAGAAATATGCACAGTAAGCCATGTTGTGGATCCTAACATCCACAGCACTGTGCTTTCAATTATTTCTCTGAACCTGTGAGGGATACCAGCTCACTGAACGTAATGAGAAGTCCGTGTAGCTTAAATGTGAGGTGAATTTCTGATATATTTAACAAAGCAAAAAGAATCTGAAGTAAAACAATGAGTTATGATGCATTATAAAGCAGTGTCAACAGTGAACAGAATCTGATCTGCAACGAGCTGGAATATTTTGTCAAAAGATCAAAATCTGACCCAACAAATTTATTCTGCATTCCTACAGTGTACTGTTTCTGGTTTTATCCCCAGTAAGTTCTTTTGCTTTTATTTATAACAATTTGTCTCAGAATGCTTTCATTAATCCTTTAATATTTATGTTTTCTAGGGATAATAACTGAGAGTCATAGCAGAGGCTAATCCAAAATTAATTCCATTTTTATGTTTGTTTTATCTGTAATTGCATTGTAATAGCTTTCTACTTGGCCCTCAGAGTAATTAAAATAAGGCTGAAGTACCCTATAACATAGAGACTTCCAGCTAAACAGTATTTTCAGTGAAAATATTTATGTAGCTTCTCAGATACTGTGGTAAGGAATGTCAAGAATACAACAAAGAATAAAACAAGAATAAAACAAAACTAAGTAACTATTTAAAACAAGCATGTTTATAACCAATGTTGCTGAGATCTCAGGGTAAGAAACATGGTTTAATGGAGACAGTTTGAAATCCACAGAAGAAATGTATCACCACACTCAGTTTTATCTGCTTATTATACAGATGAAATGTGTTTCTAAAAATGTCTGCATGTGACCATACACCTATATTTTTCCTTCATAAATCACAAGGATTCCTTCCTTTTTATTTCCTTTAAATTAGCTCCTTGTTGAAATAAAAACATAGGACAGCAGAGGGACAAAATGGAAGACAAAGTCAGTTTTCTGCAACTGCAAACCTCCATAAAAGGTTGTCAAATCCAAACTCTCTATAAAATATCTACTCTACACACTATCAGACCACAACCACAAAATATCTTTTGTGTCCTAAACCAAACCTAAGATGTGCATTAAAAAGAAAAAAAAGAAAAAAAAAAAAAGAAGAAAACAACGTATTGTTACACAGGGGCTGTGAGTTTAACTCCAAGCACAAGTGGGTTACATCACATAGGCAAAGTGAGAGATTTTATTATAATAAAAAGCAACTGCATACATTTTTTATCTAGCTGTGGCTTTTTTCATTACTTCTGAACAGAAGGAAAAACTCAACCAACAATTCAAGCCAAATTACGTGCCCAGGTACTGAAGTATCCTTCCAGGCCTTTGCAAATTATTAGCAGAAAACCCAAAAGCATTGTATTAATAAAAACCAACAAGTTGCAAAGAAAAAAAATAATAATTCCATCTTCTTCATAACCCCTTGGAAATGCCCACACAATCACAGAAGTGCTGAAGTGGGAAGCAATCTCTAGAGATCCTGTTGCCCAGGACCGTGTCCAGCTGGGTTTTGAATATCCCCAAGGGTGGAGACTCCACAACCCCTCTGGGTAGCCTGTTTCAGAGTGTGCCCGTGCCTCTTGTACTGGCACTGGACACCACTGAAAAGATCACATCTCTGTCTTCTGCATTCCCTCCCATCAGGTGTTTACACACATCACTTGTACGCTAAACACTAAAATTACAGTAATTTTTATTATGGCACTTTCATGTTCATAGAATCATAGAATCACAGAATGGTTAGAGTTGGAAGGGACTTTAAAGATCACCTAGTTCCAACCCCCCTGCCATAGGCAGGAACACCTCCCACTAGAGCAGGTGGCTCAAAGCCCCATCCAGCCTGGCCTTGAACACTTCCAGGGATGGGGCATCCACAACTTCCCTGGGCAACCTGTTCCCTTTTCTCACCACCCTCACAGTAAAGAATTTCTTTATGGTATCTAATCTAAATCTCCCCTCTTCCAATTTAAAACCATTACCCCTCGTCCTGTCACTACAACTCCTGACAAAGAGTCCCTCTCCGGCTCTCCTGTAGGCTCCCTTCAGATATTGGTAGGCTGCTATAAGGTCTCCCTGGAGACTTCTCCAGGCTGAACAACTCCAGCTCGCTCAGTCTGTCTCCATAGGAGAGGTGCTCCATCCCTCTGATCATCTTTGTGGACCTCTGCTGGACCCGTTCCAACAGGTCCATGTCCTTCCTGTGTTGAGGACTCCAAAGCTGGACACAGTACTCCAGTCTCACGAGCGCAGAGTAGAGGGGTAGAATCACCTCCTGTGACCTGCTGGCCACACTTCTCTTGATGCAGCCCAGGATGCGGTTGGCTTTCTGGGCTGCCAGTGCACATTGCCGGCTTATGTTGAGCTTCTCATCCACCCCCAAGTGGTTGAGCTTCCAACACCCCCAAGTCCTTCTCCTCAGGGCTGCTTTCCAGCCATTCTCTGCCCAACTTGTATTTGTGCCTGGGATTGCCACGTCCCAGGTGCAGGACCCTGCACTTGGCTTGGCTGAACTTCATGCGATTTGCACGAGCCCACCTCTCAAGCCTGTCCAGGTCCCTCTTTGTGTTCCCATCTGTTCTCTTTCTTTTTTACTATTATTTCACTTCCCATGATAATTTCTACAGTGCCTTCCTTTTCCCCCAGTTTGCTACTTGCTTCTCTCCTTACGTGTGACTGCACCCTCAATGCTGACCTTTTTCTTCCCTTCCTTGCCCAACAGCCCTTGCTCCACAGTCTCAGTTTCCCCCACCCACCCTTCCTGCTTTTCCTCTCCTTCTGTCTCAGATGGTCCTGTATCAACTTTCCCCGTTTCTGTCCTCTCATCACTTTCTCACTGCAAACATATTCTTCCTCAAGAACAATTCAGTGGCCTCTTCTCCACTGCCAATACCCTCCTCTCCTGAATTTCACTTACTGCTCTCCTTTTTTCTCCC
Source organism: Limosa lapponica baueri (assembly GCA_002844005.1). NCBI lineage: Eukaryota > Metazoa > Chordata > Aves > Charadriiformes > Scolopacidae > Limosa > Limosa lapponica. Next base: position 46,739 of record KZ506864.1, on the reverse strand, counting down.
CTCAACCGAGACTATTACTTTCCACAGCTCCACAAGCTCTCGTCACCCCTTTTTCAGGGACAGAACAGAGAAACGGCAGAAACTGTGTGTCAGAAACCTTTCTGTGGTAACGAGATCTGTCATGATTAAGACTCACTTGCAGGATAAGGCAGAAACAAATCTATAAAATAACCACATGCCTATCTCCTCCAGAAATACAGGGCTTCCCCTCAAAAGAGGATATGCGAGGGTTTAGCGGCCAGTGAGCAGCAAGGGGTCTACGGGGCTGCTGGGTGGTGGCAGCAGAGCAGGGCGAATGTGGCAGCTGGCTAATTATGCTGCAAAGAACTTGGCTATTTTTCAACTCCCTTTCCACATTTTATCAGAAGATGTGTTGGAGACTGTTGTGGAACAGGATGTAGATGATTCTCAGAGATATTTTTTGCTGCTCCTTCAAGTGAGGAGAAGAAATGGTCCGATACAAGACCTAGCTCTTGCTGCGTACCAGGGGAAGCTGCTTTCATTCACGTTTACAGGCTACCTAAGGAGTTCTGAAAGGAGAGGCTTAAGAGAGACTCAGGCAGAAGCCTGGTTTAGGAAACCATTACAAAAAATAGGTAAACAATAAGAATTACGGAGTAAATTACATCTGAAGTACAGAGAATGACCCTATAAATAATTTCCTAACCCACATAATGATGTGGTTTATGACCTCAAAATAATTGCTTTGTACAACAAATGCTACAACAAATTTAATAAAAACACATATTCAATGGAAAAAATCCTGAAAAAAAAACATACTTAGGGACACTTTACAACAACTTTTCCTCACTTCATTTTTTAACACTTGAAACTTCATCAGGAATGTCTCAGCCCATTATACTTCTAAAGTAAAGAGTGTTCCATGCAATTTGCTACATGAATCACCTTTCAGATAAAATATTAAAAGCTAGTAATGATCAAGAGCACTGGGCACCAGGAATTCTTACAGACTTAAAAGGAATTGTACTTGCTCAGCACCTTTGAAATAGATGAGCTAGTCCAGTTTTGCGATAGTGTGCACACCAAGGCAGCACTGCACCATTTGGATGTGCATAATTATTACCTTATGCCTTTATAAAGACACTCAGTAATGTGGTACTTAGGAGCATTCAGCATGCCTTAAAGTTTATAATTAACACTTTATTTTAAAAAAGGCAATAAAATGCAGTTGCACCAGTTTGTCTGTGTAATTGTTCCTCTGTCCCCACTGTAGTAATGAGTTTCATGCACCATTTCTCTGTCTGCTTGCAGTTCTCTGACCTAAAAATCAGTCACTTCTCTATGATGAGAAAAGCCATGCCTGACAGTTCTCTACAGTAAAGGCTGTTTATTTCTCTGCACCTTTGTTTAACCATCTGCAAAAAATACAGGATAACAACGTCTATTTCACAGCATGATCACAAGAGTACATGATTTGAGTTAAGTACAAAGCAGTGATTAAAAAATATCATCATATCTGGAAAATTATTTGAGGTATTTGAAAAAAGGATGCAAATGTCACCATAGTGTGTAAAAATATAAGAATATGTGTATGTCAAAGAATCATGTTTAATTTCTGCATTCCCTTCTGGTCAAGAAAATTCAAATATAAAGAGAAAAAAATATAAAAAAAAAATACAGAAAAAAAAAGAACAAATCCATTCTTTCAATTCACATTTTAGTCTACACATCCAAAAGACATATGTGGTGGTGTCTTTGGATGGCAAAGAGTGGTTCCTTAACTGTGCCAATCTGAAAGATTCTCCTGGAGAGGAGCTGGTAAGATGTTTTTAAAAGAATATCCTTTCTCTATTAGTATTTTCAAAACACAGTATTTTCAAATGTTCATAAGAACAAGTGAGTTCAGTGAGGAAGCTCGTTCAAAACCTCAAAATAGCTATGATTTTAATTTTTTATTAAAAAGAGGTTTTCTGTGTATAAGTACATATAGTCTTTTCCTTATGAGCAGATCTTACTCTGCCTGTTTACACAGCCTATTCCTGATCCTGTTTTTAATCTGTGGAGTGTGGAACCAGTGTCTCAGTTTAGACATAAACCACACAGATTAAACAACTTCCTAAAACTGTGATATTCTTGAACACAGATTACAACAAATAGGAAAGAGAAACTTTTCAATACAATATTCTGGTTCATGTGACAATGTAATTCATACTCTGTTTTGTACCAAAACATTGTGCTTTTAAATGAGATCCATTATTCTTCAATTTTGCATGGTTTTTTATAGAGCTAAAGTTCTTTCAATGGATTCTGAAATGTATAAACAATATGCAAATTCCCAATAATAAACAATTAATAAACAATTTAGTAAAGTACAGTGGCTTATAATTTTTAAATATGTTTCAGTAAAAATCCCAGTGGAATTTGAGCATGATTGAAAATTGTGCTTTTGTATTACTTACAGGTGAGTATAACCTGCAATGCCTCTGAACAGAAGCTTCTCCTTACAGATAATACCTCAACTGTCCATGCACAAGTACATTATGCACATGGAATATCTAACTAGTATGGAATATATACCTTAGGGTCTATAACATGAACATGTAAATCAATCATCCTTCCCATGCTGACCTCCAACGATTGACATAATGACTGACTTGAATGGACTTTGGATCGGATCCTAAATATTCCCTTGTCTTTTTTTCAAGATCCTGCAGAAATGAGGAGATGCCTAGAAACGATCGTCTTCTTTCTCTTAGACTGAAGCCCAAAGACTGCAGGCATAATTCTCGATGCTCTGGCACGCACCCGCGGTCCACACATTCTCCCTCAGTGCTGGTAGGGGGAGCAGGGGCAGAAGCAGAGAGAGAAGAAAATCTGCATTTGATTCTCAGCCTTTAAGGAGCACCTGTCAGAATTTTGGTCCTTTTAGAAATGCAATACAAAGACTTTTCAGGGCTGGAGCTGAAAGTGAATCACCGTACAGTTATGGCCAGTTACTCAAGTCATGTTTATGCAAGAATCACTTCTATTAAAAATGCCACATGCTCATTCTTATGAGAGTAATGGCATGGAGAATATTCTTGTCTAACTTAAAAAAATGGAAAAAAAATCAACACAAGTGACAGCATAAGAAATTATCTGCCTCTCTTGAGGGATCTTTGGTGTTGAAAAGGTGAAAAAAGAACAGTGAATGAGAAAACTAGGGAATGACAATGAGATGAAGTAGAGTAGCGGTTTATTATTTCTCCCCCTTTTCTGTGGCAGAGCAAAGTCAGCCCCTCGCTGACTCCGGCAGCTTTATGAAGGTGATGCTTTTTAAGCATGAAGTGTTCTTGAGCAGTGTCTCCAATTCATTAGACACACATACATTTCACTGTAACATCAAGCATTAGTTTCTTGTTTTTCTACCTTCCCCGCTACCACACTGCTGCAGAGCAAATGGCAGTTTACTGACCTTCTACATCAGTAGCTTTCTCTTTGGGGGATTGAAATTGATGTTTCAGAGCACTGTCCTTGCTTTGTTATTTAAGAACATGAAGTGCCATGACTGGAGAAGATGCTGAGGTTACAGCTTGCTACACATGGCAACCTTAAAACAGTCAATGCGAGCAAAGCATTGCAAGGTGGTTCTTCCATCATTGATTTGCCATTTGTATTTTTCAAAACCGTAACCTTATCTATTATCAATCAACCACCTGTGTCCGTACCATGTTGTTATTTTACAGTGAGGGTTAACAGAAAGGCAGGTAAATTTGTCTATCTGACATAAACCAAAATGTTTGCTGGCAGTTAAGAATAAGAGGATGTACCTCCATGCAGGGGGGTTGGAACTCGATGATCTCTAAGGTCCCTTCCAACTCTAACCATTCTGTGATTCTGTACCAGGAATAGTTCATACCTGACAAAAAATATGGTAAAGGGATGTTACAGTTGTCCCAAACTGAACTTTATGCATACAGGAAATTCAGAATTACAGTTGCATTTAAGATTTCATTTTGGCTACGTCAATCTAAAATTGTATTGCAGTCCTGTTTTGTCACAGAATCACACTATTATGGTTACAGCATGCTTATCTTTGTGGGCCTAGCTTTTTAGAACAGATTTTAGATTTGGGGGTTATACTTGGGTGTTCTGTTTCAAGGTAACGTGAGTTAGGAAGATAGTTTGTGGTTGTCACCCAAATCCAAACGTCAAGCAAAAGCTATCATCACCCATCACTGCTACCTTAACTATCGGACATGTATGGAAAAAAAGGCTTTATCTTCCCTAAAATTTTGTCTAATGCTAAGTAACTAAGAAGTTCACCTATCTTCTTCCTAATGAAGACAGAATTATAATACCACATATTGGGAATTCACTTCTTTTGTCCCTGTGACAGTTAAACTTTTAACTGCATTTTATGCAAAGAATTTAGCGCTGCTGAGTCAGATAGGAAGCAAGGTGGTAGAGCAGATGAGGTGTCTCACCACAGCTCCCGGGCCTCCTTTAGATTTTTGCTGAAATTTGCTGTGTGTAAACATGACCCTGTTAATTTAGATTGGAAAGTCCCCTGTTTGTGGACATAATGCTAAATGAATATAACTTTTTTATTGGTTACAGAAGCTAGTTTACTCCAAGAGCACTAGCCTAATGGATGATCAAGTCTGAGAGATCTTTGCCTTTCTTTTTGACTGAGTTGCATGTTGTCACCCATCGCCATGATAAAAATAAATAATAATTAAACATGCAATAGTTTAATGAAACTCTGCCCCTTGCGTCTTTGTGCTATCTTAACATATTTGGTCAGACAACCCTGAAACTTGCCTATAATGCTTTAATAATGTTATACAATCCACTTATTTCTTTGATGATTATGGTGGTGTTTGCTATGCAATGGCAAGGAGTAAATTCCAACAGGAGCTAATTGCTAGCAGACTAGAAAGCAGATAAATACTTCTGAAAGCCCCATTCCCTCACCCTCAGTAAACTTTGCAAGTGCTATTTGCTCAGGCCACATAGAGATCAATATTACAGTTGTGCAAGATGAGGAGAAGCCTGTTAGGAAACTATGGGGGAAAAAAAACATAAAGAAACAAGAGATCCTGAGAATGGCAAGAAAAGAAGAGTCCCAAAAGGAGAGAAGGAGAGAAAATCAAACACTGCCTGGAAGTTGACTGAAGCCCACTTAACAGAAGTGGAATACTTGGATTAAGACTGACAAGTATGGATGCTTGTTTGTGTTAAAATCACCTTCTCTAGTTATGTTGTTCCTACTACTGAATTAAACAATAGTTTGTTTCAAATAAGCTGTTTTGGGTCACAAGATTAATCTTTTCCCAAAAGAAATTGCAGAAATAACTCTAATTCAACCAGACTTTCTTGACAATTACAACTGGTAGCAAGGCTGCAGTAAATTGGTGTGGAGTCACAAAAACTGGTGCAGGGACTACTAGATTGAGGAGTGCCATGAAATGCTTTTAAGAAATACCTGTAATGACCCAAACAATAAATAAAACTACCTTTGCACAAGGGAAAATTGAAGTTTCAGTTTTGATCTGAAACGTAGCTATATTCTGTATACCTTAGAATGAACTAATATGACATTTCTTCTTTTCTCCTTGAGAAGATAGCACAATAAAGAGAAAGGAATCCAGTGTGAAACTGCTTGGCTAACCTTGTATTTTGAAAATGTCTCTTTCCACAAAAATACCAGCTAAATAGGAAAAAACCAGAAACAACTTTTTCCTGAAAGTCTTTCATCTTCTAGACTTTGAAAGTATAAACAGGAGCATTAAGAAAAGCTACTATCTGACCTGACACATTTACCAAAAAAAAAAAAAATTAAAAATGGGCTGAATAGGAAGATGAAAGAAATTAAGCAAACTTCTGGAAGTGGAAGTGCTGTTGGCAAATAAATATCTGCAGACCTCATGAGTCTCATACCATGGGCATAGTTCATAGGGAAAAAATAAAAAAGAGTGTTAAGAGGCATAAGAGGTAGTGCTAGTTACAGTCACAGAAAAATTGAGAACTCCTTTGCGGTGGGCACACCTAAACATCCTGAGTCAAATGGAAAGAGGATGGTGAGTCAGATAAGTGCTGCCTGCCCTGTCCAACCTGTCTCCCAGATTCATGACCAACTGGAGGTGAATGGATGTCAGTCTCAACCACATGCCTCTGCCGGAACCTGTCGGAAGGCCAGCAACTGAGCAACTCAGGGAGCAGCTCCTACCAGTATGGGATTGCCTCCTGATAAACTTAAGAGTCAAATCCAGCTTTAAAAAAGGCTTTTTTTCCGAGAATCCAGCCTTTTCTTCTGGAAACACACTCCTTGCTGCAGCACACCATTCCCACAGCTCAACTGTTCAGCTTTGCAAAGCTTCGTTTTATGTCTCCCACCTCTCCCTCCACACAGCATTCCATATCGGAGCAATTAATTTCATTATGTAATTTCTAAAGCTATTAAGTATAAAAATACAAGAGGAGATCCTCAAAATAATTAATAAGTTAAATGATATAGATCTATTTCTAAAATATCTATTCTTTCACATTAAGGCGGGGCGCAGTAAGAATTACGAAGATTATTTTAACTAATAAGCTTGGAATTGAAAGGAAATGGGGTGATAAAACCCTGTGCAGTGAGCTTCACAGCCAGGCAAGGACATTTGGGTTGTCACGCTGGTATTTTGGCAACAAAGAGTGAAGACCCAAAAGCTGACTGTTTTGCAATGGCTATACTACTACTGACTTGTTCAAATCCATCTTCATACGCTGTCCTCTAATCATACAACAAAAATAATTCATGTGGGTCTTATTTACAAGATGTAACACTGAAACCATTTTAATATATATTATAATTTATATATTCTCCCATTATTAGAGAGGAAATATTATAAGGATATTTTGATTATTGCTCTGAACTTGATTCATCCATTTATTTGTGTTCTGGGTTTACTGCTTTTTTCTTTTAACTTCAGTTGCACTTCTTCCCATATCTATCCCTACGTCTCTTCATGGTGTAAATACCATCCATGCCACTGTTCTAAGTGCTAAAAAAATACTTGTTTTTTTCTTTCAGGTTGGTTATCTCTTGAGTAACTTTTATGTCTATACAGTAAGAGATGCTGCATATTAACACATTCATCTTCCCCTAGAAAGAATCAAAATATAGTGAGAATATAAGTAAGCTCCAGTGACTAGCCAGCTACAAAATGACACCAGTTATCCATCCAAATAGCATAGACTTCATAACACCAGCTGGACCTAGCATCACCTAGGATGACTAAGAGCATATTACTTTTCCTGGGGATAAAATGTGTCACCACAGCGGATCACACAAAATAAAATATTTTCAAAAATTATTTTTCAGAAGTTTTTTTTGATCTTTAGAAAATCCTGTTGTTTAATATCTTGCTGATAATACTATACAGTCAGAAAAAATACTGAAAAAGGCAAAACAGAGTACTGCTACTGCTGTTATTTCTTGCACTTCTTGGTTTTCTGCAATGTTAAATTACTCATCTAATTTTGTATTGAAGCCATTTCAGAGACAGTAGAACAATATTCCTGGTTGTACCGAATATGATGCAGCTAGCATTAATAAAATTGATTTTCCAGCGTCTCTCCCCCACAACAGTTGGCAAAGTCAGATGCAAATTGCATCCACCTGTACCAAGGAGAAATTGACTTCCAGGAGAGCACAGAAGTTACTGACAGGAGAAATGTCTTACTGTCAAGGAGAGTCTGGAGGATGCACAGACTTTACAAAAACTCAGCACCCTCAAGTCTCCATATGCTCTTAGGAGAATTGTCTGTTTCTGACGATGACGTGTGTGTGGAGTTTTGGATCTGCTTCTGATGTTGTAACATTTCTCTGAACAGACTTTCTACCATCAAGAGAATATCAGAGACAGTGAAGCACAGGTTCCTCAGCATTAATTGCTCAATGTCTTTCAAAAGAAAATACTCAGTGGAATTACAAAATGGATCACTGAACAATTTCAATCCAATCTTTTTTCTGCAAACTATTTTCAAAAAGCTTTAAATATCTTACTTAAACTAAAATAAATCTCTGATGTTATCTCCCACTTGTTTAGACTTAGACAGTGAAACAGAAAACAGTTACTGTTACAAAAATTCTTCCATCTTTTGTTCTCTGTGAAACATTCAGAATTGGGTCTAAGCAAAATTACTAACACAAAGGCATCTTGTAATATGTAACTTTTTAAGTTCATGCAATATAAGGCTCTATAATGACAATTTAAGATTTTCTTCATGATTTTCTCTACCCAAGCCTTCAGAGTCACTTTCAGGTAGGCAAAGTTCATTTACACTACAGAAAGACAGAAGGACTTTGCTCAAAGTTGTGTAATATTTTTTCACTGTGTTTGTTGTCAACTTGTTATTTGGAATTAAATTATGGTGTCAGCTATTTCTTCTAGTCTAAAAGAGAGCAGCCACACTCTTCCTCTTCCTTGGCATCAAATCATGCACTGAAAGACCAGGCCACCTTGCTTTCCTTTCTAGTCCAGTGTTTCAGAAAAAAATAAAGAATCAGAGAAACATATTATGACAGGTAATCATTTGCAAACATACAACTCTTTCAACATCTGCCATGTTCAGCTTCATTTTATAGCATCTGTCTTGGCAATATAAATTGTGCTTGGCTTCAGAGGTGCTCTGTGCCACACAGTGAAGAAAAACAATCATGACAACTGAAAAATAAAGCACAGTAGGGGGGCAGGGAGAGAAAGAGCTGAGAATGTAAAAGCTGTTCACTTTTTCTAGCTTTATTTTAAAAGAGAAAGAGTGTTATGTTAGTTTTCCTGTATTCTTTAAGCAGCATAGTATTGCCAATGGAAGAAAAGTGACAACTATTACATTTATGAAAGGTGCCAAACAACCCCAAGCATTTCCAAAAGAATCCCCTGAAACAGCTGCACAAAAAGAAAGCAATTTAGTCCAGCACACGCAGATGAATTATGTCAGTAGAAATTCATTGCTAAAAGAAGTTTGGTTTTTTCTACACTCAGAAGCTATACCATAAACATTCAAAGAAAAGCAGCAATTGGGAAATATGAATTTCACAAGAAAACTATGGGGGAGAGAAGTTAACTTTGTGTGGAATACTACATCATCCTCACAACTTACCTCATAATTAAAAGCAATGTCTTTTTAAAATCTTTTTCATACTTAGAAGTTTATTTTTATGAGTTACAATTCATTAAAAATAAGCTTGACAATATACCAAATAACATACACTATACACAAAAAAAGTTGTGATCCGCCCATTTCACTCAACCCTATTTTCTATAAATTTTTAGACTACCCATAGAAATGTGTAGTCTAAATGAAACTCATAGCATCAATGTGTGTGTAATATTTGAAAGCTGGCTGTAAGCAGCAGTGGGGTTTTCCTTGACCCTACTGGTCTATCTATGTACAATACAGTACAGAACAAGACCTGCACGAGGTTTTCCATAAACCCTTGACACAAAACACAGTTGAGATTCTTCAGTGGTGAATTGGAAATTATTTCAAACACAATGTGGAAGCAAACCTTCCCTTGCTATTTGAAAAGACAAAAAACTTTTCAGAAAGCTCAAAAAAAAAAAAGTCAGATGTTCTCCCTTTGTATTAATGATGAAGAAAGCAAAAAGACATTGATTCAGAAGCCTACTACTAAAACCAATGTTAAAGCATATACTCAATGTTAAGTTTGCCCTTGAACTCTGTCTTTTCAATGATATATTCAAATGTGTGCTTACATTCCAGGGGATTTAGTGAGCTGCAAATAATCAAAGACAATAATTTACAAAAGTTACCACCATACATCTTTAAAATATCTACATATTTTCATCCAATATTCCATTTAACCATGTTAAGCAAAATATTTGTTTCTATCTATGTCATATGTCATGATAAACAATCTTATGAAAATACTAAGTCATTGACATTTCTTTCACCCATAATTTTCTTCCATTAAAGCAGAGTTTAATAATTAATGTAATACAAGTAAAATGAAAAAGAAGGTGTTCCAGGAGATAGGATGCAAACTTGAAACCACTACACGTTGCAGCCAAATTTTCATCCCTGATACGACTTCCTGCCTGCAGGGAATCTGTAAGGATCTAGAGAGATCTCCAACAACAGCTGTGTTAAAATGAAGCAGCTTCTTCCTTACTTCATTCAGTTGACTTCCTCTGTCATCTACTAAGGAGCGTCCAAATTTTACTTTGAAACACTAAGCATGTCTGGTGTTGCTGGACAAATGAAATGTCTCAAACAGCCTGTTTCTAATTTCGTAGCAGATCATGTGCCATGGCTCTATTAGATGCATGAAACAAGAGCGCTGTGTTTCTTTCTGACAGAGCTCCTGGAGGCCACCACAGAGGTAAAGCCTTGAATAGAACCTTACACCTGCTTGGGAGTCTGTCCAAACTTTGGCTTGCAGGGCATGGGTGCGGGGGCGGGGGGAAGGCAAAAGCGGTCTAGAAGACACACTGCAAACAGCCTATTTTTGAGGCTATGAGCTAATTTTTGCCAGTAAATAAAGTATAAATTACTGAACACAGAAACAGATGGATATTAAGAAAATAGCTGAAGCATGCTGGAAATGAAAATACTCATCCGAGTTATAACTCAAGTGTGTAATCTCTAATATACACATTTATCTTAGAGGGACACTGTCAAGCTGTTCCTCATAACTTTTCCAGTTTTTGTTACTAGGTTGCAAGCTTGTAGAAACTTTTGGATTTGCCAGTTAAGAGGCTGAGTTACCGAGAGGCCAGGGGCGGTACTGCTGGTGTCAGGCTGAACTTTCCCCACCAGGATGCTACAGCTCACACCCGCAATGCAGGAACCCCTCGTAGGGGTCTTATCTTTTTCACTTGCTTCCCCTTTTTGCTGACTTCTTCACAGAGTTGCAATCATAGGACAAAATGAGACAAAGCAATATAACTTTTACCCTTCTGCTCGTGCTTTGCTAATCCTTGAAGCATGTCAATTAAAATCTAACAGGAAGATGAAATCCCAAATAAGGTTGTCCATTTGTCAGCATAAGAATGCCAGGAAGAACATACATGTTGAGAATAAAAGGAAGAAAAAAAACCCCAAACTACATTCATTTGCTCATAAGTTAAAATGCAAACAAAGAATTAAAGGCACTTGAAAATATAAAACCAGACCCTGAAGTACATCCTACATTTTACAATGACAACATCTCACCAAAGCCAGCCCTTGTTACTCTACCGATACACCCACGGTTTTGTAACACATCTAACCTAGTTCTAATGAATGTGCTTCATGTGTGCTGACCAAACAGCTTTCTCCCCAGTAAACTAAGCCATCGCTGTGCTTTCAAAATTTCTCATTAATGGTTTTTATAGGGGAATTTAGAACATCTTAGGACTCAACAGAAGCCTGAGTCCAGGGGAAATGTACGCAGAATGGCAGCAGATTAATGTAGAGCCAACCTATTCTGGTTGGCTTTTTAATTTAAGAGTAAATAGGAGGCAAATAACGTGCACAAGCAGGAAAAATAAATGCATAAATTAAAGTGACAGATTATGTTTCTAATAACACGACATGGTTGCTTGCCAAGGTTATTAATATAGTTTAATTATGTCACAGGTAAGATTTGTTTATGAATTGTATTTAGGGCATCTCACACCAAAGAGTAAAAAGAATTCATTAAAATGTATTTGGACAGACACTTAATCATCTTTCACAGAGCAATTATTTTTGGAAACCCAAAGAAACACACCTCTGTCTCCAAAGGGACTGAAATTGCAAATGGGTACCTAATTTTTAAATCTTTTGTCCTTGTAGAAGTAAAGAAATCACTTCCTTTATAGGACTGGAAGGAGAGAAGAAAAATTAATACTTGGGTATTTTGAATAACTGAGAGGTATTCACAACCTTATGGTATAAGCAAGATGAATGAGCCAGGAGGGGAGAGGGAAGGGAAGAACAAACCAGACTAGAAAAATAGATTACTGATTTTTACCATCAGACAGACATCAAACTGTGGCAGTCACGCATAATAAGCAACATATGATTCGAATTTCCCTTTAATTTCATGGACGCTCTGCTTAAGAGGGCTCATTGGTTTTGATTGTTTGTTTTTATTCAGGATGATTTGACAAAATTAGCTTTCGCTGTTCCTTCCTTTATTGTTGCTGTTGTTATTTTGCACAGCATTTTAGAGAGAAAATGGACTGGTAAATGCTACTGATCTCAACAACGTCAGTGATATCCAAACCCTGAAATCAAATTGCTCAGAAGACAAACATTCCCTCTGTCTGTCCAAGCAGCCTGAATCAAAGCAATGAGACTAAACCAATGTTTTCATGTACTTTATATATATGTGTGTGTACGTATGTGTGTTTGCCTTCTGTTTTACATAATAATTGTAACTTGTTCAATAGCTGCAAAAATGAAACAAATGCTGGTTTGGTCTCTTAAAGAGAAGTTTATGTGAGGAACTAAAAAATACTTGATGTTGGGACTCCTTTGACATCCCATCAACCCATGATACCACTACATAACAGGAAAAAAAATGACACCTTTGGCACGGCTGTGCTGCAGAAAGTACACTTCAGACATATAAGCTACCTAAATGTGAATTGATCTGCTTCCTTTGCATAGTCCCATTGCTGAGAATTTTATCCTTCATTTTATATTACAATACTGAATCTGTAGCCTATGAATCTCTCCGTATGATTTTAACACGCAATCTATAGAAGAATGAGCTTCAGTTTTAAAATAATAATATACATTTAGAACAATTTTTCATACACCTCTTATAATAGTTTCCATTTTATGTTCCCTGTAAAAGTATCCCAGACTATTTGTTGGAAGGAACATTTGGTTAATGCCTAATATCAACTAGAATAAAAATGGATATAATAGTATAATCATATGCTTTAAGTCTCACAAAAGTTCATACTAAAGTGCATGCTACTAAAAAGAGTAGACTGTAACAATCTCAAAGGATTAAAACAACTCCATATTCAGGGAAATGGCTTTTATCTAACTCTAAGGAGCACTTTCAACAGCATGGCAAGAGATACAAGCAGAGCATAAAACCAAGACAGAATAAGGACTCAACAAACCCTTAACAAGAAAAAAAAAGAAGAAAAAATGCATGTGTATGCAACCAAAAGAAAAACTTAAGCCACAAATTGAATCTGATTAAAAAATTGGTTTAGTAAAAGATCTGAACAAATCTACAGACAAGAAAGTTCTGATAAAACTGCAAACCTATAAATATTAATTTTGTCTAGGTTCAACATTACTAGGTAGTATTTCAGGAACAAACATGCAACAAAAGAATCTTTGTTAATTACGATTTTTCCTCTGGCAAGTAGTACAGTTACTACTGAAAGTACAGTATGTGCATTTAGCAACTTAAAAGCATTGCATTCTGTATTCTGAATACTGCTAGGAAAGAAGAATCTGAAGAATGCCAAATTTCTTAACGTTCCAGTCCAATTCGGTTTAATTTTTAAATGGACCTGCTTACAGACTTCGATAAAATTCATTCCATGCTCAAGAAAAGGATTCATTTTTGGAGGACAAGCTATTTTTCTGAAAAAAAATATGTGGGTGATACAATGAAATGTCTTAACTACAAAACTATTGTGAAAGCTCAGTAATAATGAAAAAAAAACACTAACAAACCCTTAAAAAAACTCTGGTGGATAGCCCTGTGGCTGTCATGACTTCCAATTCCTTAGCAGACCAAAGAACATGATTTGGTTTAAGGACAGCCACAGCCCATTGCTAAGACCTGATTCAAACTCAATGAAGTCAATGGCAGCATCACTGTTTGCTTATAAGTCGACAGATTAAAACATAAAACCTGAGCAATAACACCATCTTGAAGAATGTTGTCTCAGAATGATACTAGATCCAGAAATCATGTCTGAAACGTAAAGAGAAGGTATGTGATTGTCAAGTGACTATAGCAGGGGAGATGATTGAACTTTGCAGTATATTCTCATTAGCAATTACATACTGAAGTTTTAATAAAGCAAAATCTACCTTCCTATATTATTTGGAAAGAGTTTTGGAGAAGGCAGATCCCACCGTGAAAGAAACAATATATTTGTGATCTCACAGAACTGGAGAAAGAGAAGGAAGAATTACTATTAACATTATTACATGAAGGACAAAATAGAAACATAATAATTTAAGTCTATGGCACATGGAAATTGTGCCATAGATCTTTTGATTCCCACTTCTCTACTAGTATGGCAGGACAGTGCTGTCACACTGCAATATGTACATATTGTGGTATAGATATAAAGCAGCACAAATATTTAGTTAAAATGGGTGAAACAAAATCATTCCCAAAGAGAACCTTCTTTTTTTTTTTCTTTTGAAATATAATACAAAGCATTTAACTTTTAAATATAAAACAAAGCATTAACTCCCTGAAATGAATCCTCGCTGACCTAATTTTAGCCAACATCCTTTCTTTGCATTTGGCTTTTTTTGTCTGGAATTTTCACTTAGAAGTTATAATTTATTATTTCAACCCTTCATCAGCTGCCTGCCTTGGAACTGTGTTGTAATTGTTTGATTAGGTGTAATAAACTTACTTTCCTACCTGCAACACACTGTAACACAGAGAGATGCAACTTAGATGACTAACATGATGCATTATTGAACAGCACAAATTAAAAGGGAATACAATTAAGGCTGCTATCTGTCTGGATGATGGATGCTCTTTGCTTTCCTCTTTTTAAACCATGAATCTAGTTTTCTGTCTCACCAGTTCAGCTTCTACTTCCACCACAAAAGATTTTTAACATGCTGTTTTCGAGGGAAGTGGCAACTACCTCCATCCTAATGACCTCTGGTATTTGACATCCTGTCCCCTACACCGTTTTCTTGTATCTAATTACATATAGGGGAAGGGTCAAATTTTTTACTTCAGATATCAGTGTGCTCACGGGAGCTGACAATCAAAGAAAAAACTTAGTATGGAGGACAAAACCCACCCAGCTCTTTGGCATGTCTGACTCTCTCTCATATTAAAATCCCTCAAAACAGAACAATGAAAATTAATTCCATGAACTGGGAAGAATTTGTTTCTCCTAAAAGCCTGCCGTGATGCCAGGAAAATCAGGAGGTAGCCCAACAGGGAATCATACAGATAAAGCTTTCAATGAAGTTCGCTCACACCATTCGAAAATCTGCAGATTTTCTTCTGAATTAACTTAAGATATTACAGCGTATCTTGTCCTTATGCCAAAACACTGTTACTTAAAGAAACCCCCAGTACTATAATTATTCAAAAAGCAAAGGATATCAGATACAGCAGTACCTTACAGTACTTTTAACATTTTCTTTATTGCAGAAATAGCGTACTAGTGATACACCCATGCTCAACAAAAGATGGTGATGTTCAGAGGCTTGAACAACTCAGTGCAGTATTTCTTAATCAACAGGATCAACAGGTCCCTTGACATTAATGATAAAGTTTTGACACCATGTCTCAGAAAATCCCCATACAAATACAGATATGCTTTGCTTTCTAACTGGCGTGTTTGGAAACCAGTTGCAAAATGACAAGTAGAGGTGACAGTGACAAAATACTGAAAGGTATGTAAAGAAGGTGCCAGTACATAAAGAAGGTGCCAGTACATAAAGAAGGCCCTAAGGCTGGCCTTAGTTCAACACATTATAAGATATTGACATAGTCAAGTTGAGAATTTATCTTTAAAGGCCTACTTTAAATGTTCCAAAATTGGGATTCTTGTACATACTAAACTGGAAGGAATAGCTGATACTTAAGGACACTGGGAAATTCACAGACAAGGCTAGGCACAAACCAATAAAATGTAATGCACCTTGACACGTAAGTAAAAGTAAAGTGATCACGACATGATTCTAGGGAATATATTCTGAAACCCACCCTTTCAGAGACAAAGATAATACTGAAAAACGGTGTGATGTGATGTCAGGGCAGTTAATGTAGAGATGAGCATGTAATGGGAATGAAAAGAGTTCAATATACACTTCACCTATGTGCATAAAAGCTATTCCATCACTGGAAAGGATGATAAAATGCATTTCCTATCTCATTCTTGCATGACCAAACCTTTGTTTAATTCTGTTTCCAGAATATTATTGACAAATATGCATGCAACAACTAAGGTAACAAATGTTTCCAATTTCTAATGCTGAACCTTTTTAGAGAAAGAATAAATAATTAAGCATATAAAAAAGAAGCACATAAGAGTAACCTGATAAGCAAGAGAAATGCAAATTATGAAAAAAAACTTTCCCTGAAAATGTTTTTGAAAGTTCTAGTCTTGTTATTATAAAATATGTGCATTTAACAAGTATTCATATATTAATCCTCAAATACTCTAGTGAAATAGGTATGTATTATTTATCTTTTTCTGTTAGAGAATATAGGTATTGGGTTCCAGTTCAGTGAAGTATTTAGCGAAGTATTAACTTTAAGCTCTTGACTAATTCCACTTTTGTAACTGAACTACAAGTATCTTACTAATTCAAGACTAGGCCCCTTAAAAGTCCAGGCTCATGAGTGAAGTGCTAGGAGAGCCAAATTTTGAATTTCTCTGAGGTTCTAACTGGTGCCTTAGCTAAGAGCTGATTTTTCTTTTCCTATTCAAATAAGCTCCTGAAAACAGCAGCAGAAGCCAAAGTCACTCATAAACATAACCAGGAGATTAGCAACACCGGTAAACACTGAATATTGAGCTATCAAGCATTAGCAGAGAGATGAAGCAACAGACTATTACGGGGGTTTTTTCCACATCTTAGTCAATATTTCTTATGTAACAGTAAACACTCTTGTGCTATTCAGTACATTCACAATGGCATCTATAGTATTAAACATAGATCAGAAAACATAATGTTTAACCCGAATGCATGGATGTGAATTTACAATGCATGCTGCAATGTTTTCCTTTTGCTCTTGTCTATTATGTACTCAATAATTCAAAAAAACAAGCTCAGTAAAGAGTAGGGCTGAATACCAAGTTTACCATATTATCATTCAGTAGGAAAGTTATTTAAAAGAACTGAACAACTGTATATTTAAAATACTGAAATTCAACCACCATCTGTTAGCCTCTAAGGCAGCTTTCATTAAGGCCATCACCTCTTCATGAGTCACTACAGGGAGCTATCATTAACATTAGCTATGATTAATGAGGATGTTGCCAATTGCAATTATTCCACTCTAAAGCTTAGCAACATTCTGACAGTGTCACATAGCCTAACTACCACCTCCCTCCTCTCAGTCGCCTCATTAAAAAAAAAATCCCTGTTGCAGTTTACTTTAGATTGCAAAACCCTAGCGATTCTGGGAGGTTCTCCCTGGTTACAGGTTGGTCCTTTCAGGCTGCCTCTGGAAAGTACTAAGATGAAATCACTGAAAGAAGAGCCTGCATCCACTATAACACAGGGATTTTAAATAAAATTAAGGTAAAAGGCGAAAAAAACCTTTATCTCATCACGTTGGATGCTGACACATCACAGATTTCGTGCAGCACTGAGGTGTAACAATTATTTTTTCCTAGGCTACTTCTTTTACTTGTGAACTTCATGCACAGAAAAGAAAAATGATCTGAATTGCTCGTCCTAACTCAATCACAAGGCAAAGAAGCCAAGATGTCAGTGTAGGCTTTAACACTGTAAATCTAAAGGAACTTAATCCTAATCAGTATGTTTCAGTATGCTGCTCATAATAACACTATTATTAAATGCTACTATAAAGAAGACTTTGAGAACCTATCCTTTGAACAGACCTGATTTTTTTTTGTTGTTTTTTATTGATGCTGAATAACATGGTGGTATATGTTTGGGTCCTTTGAATGGATCCAAGTGCGAAAAAACGTGTCTTTTCTCTTTGGTTCTTCCATCCAAAATCTCTCTCTTTTGCCAAGTGGGAAAACTACAGAACAGTTCAACCAGAAGTAAGTAAAAAAATTGATAAATGCTTTTCCTCAAGAACTGAAGCAATATCCTGCTTTGGTTTTTTTCCAGATTATACCGACCATATTTCCACTTTACAGCCTGCCCAACATGTATGTGCAGGGTGACACTGCAGTAAAACAACGGTCTATTTTGATCACACAAAATGCATGTTAGTAACGGAAATAACTTTTGTTTGATGCATGGTTAACAGAAAATCATTAGATGGATGTACAAGCAGCCATGAAGGAACTGAAGGTATCAACAACAACAAAATGAAGAACACCGTAAGACCTGGACCCAATGCATTCTTAAAAGCAAAAGCACTGCTGTTATTTTAACATATATTTTAATATGACTACAGCATGTTGACAGAAATAACTAGTGCAGGAAAAATAAAAGACTAGGTGACCTGCTTTATTAAATACATTAGAATGGGCTATTTTGAGGTATCAAAACATCTCTGCAAAAGTAACAAAAGAACTCTAAAAGAATTATTTAAAATATCTATTTCGTTAGGCAGTTCTGCTCGGAGGCTTTCCAAATATAAATTTATAGGCGCTGTGCTAAAAGTGATCTATTTCTTCTTACTGTAAATGTAAAACAAAAAACCCCAAAACCTCATTATTAAAGCTGAAGCTTAACCTCACAAAGAAAACTCACATAGTTAAATCCATGGTACGCCCCTGCTGAAGGACTTTCTAACAGCATTGGTTTGTCTTTGTGCTTGTTCCTTTCTCTCACGGCTGCGCTTTCTTGGGTTGCTTGGAAAGCACTGCGCCACTAGAACATCCTGCTTCTAAAGGATTTGATGGTGCTTCTCCTCTAATAAGAGACAGTTCCTCACTGCTGAATAACAAGACATTTAAAATACAGTGAGCAGAGTGACCCTTCAACCAGCTTCACAGCCTCCTGCTTACTTTGGGCTTTTGGTCAGCTCAGCTGCTCCCAGCAAAAACTAATTTTTGTAAATTTATTCTCCAATTTAGAAAGGGCACTGTGAAATCCTGGCTATCTGTAAAGATTGTATCCCAAATTTAATTTACTGGTTTTATTCCTTATTTATATTCTTTACTTTGTTATATCCTTTACTTTAGGATACTTACTATCCTAAAACAATTAAGCTAGGCTGGTTGCTTGCATAAACTAATATAATAGCAGACTTTCAATAAATCTTATTTTTATTAAAATAAGGGAAAAAATCACATTCATAATGGTAGTGATGTTACATATAAAAGTCTTTTTGAAGAACTTTTTACAAATTAGCAAATATTACTGAGAAATTAATTCTCCACTTCATTGAGTTTCCTTTAGAATCTTCTGTTAGTACAAACCACAAAATAACCATTTCACATATTTATTTACCAACAAACATTGGTGTATTCTCTGTTAATGTTGAAAATACTTAATTTCATGCAGAAATCTCCCTCCTTATAGTACACACCGCACTTCAGATTGAAACTATAAAGAATTTTATTTTTTGCTTTGCCAACAGCTGAATGTACTGTCAAAAATCAATCATCATGTCTTTGCTGGAGGTTTTGGTTGGAAGATAAATCGACTGATACCTAACTACTCATCTTTCACAGCCCCCATTTCTGTTGTACTAAACACTTTGCAAATATTGAAAAACAGATATAGAAACGATTATCTTTCTTTTGCTTCCTTCCATGCTTAGGAGAAAATATTGTGATTTCTTTCTAGACTTGTTCGAATTAGTATGAGAAAAAGAGATAGAAAGCAATTTACTTGAAGAGCTGGTTTAAGAAATTTGCGTTGCATTTAATCTGAAATGGTCCCATGTGCTACGTTCTACTACAATTCTGTTTCATCCATTACCTCCTCTACAGCATCTGCCGACACAGACAGCTTAAACCACTCCCAGTTCTTCAGAAGCACTGTGCTTTGCACCCATACAAAGGAGTCCTTAGCTCACTTAAAACTTGGATTCCAGAGCCAATCTGAACTTTTGGGAGCACAGACCTTGCACGAAACACGTATCACTGGCATACAAGGAACTACCAAATGGGAAAAAATGTCAGGACACAAGGCTGAAGGAATGACTCTGGTCTCCTGAATCCCAAAATCTTCCACCACAGCTACCTTATCCAAGCCAATATAAAGCCTTCCTCTACAGTAACTACATATATATATTTTTGTATAGTATCTATTTTCTACCTATCCAGCTAGTCAAAGTGGAGCCTAAAAATATAAAGTTCATTGGCTTCCAAAATTTTGTCAAATACATGCACACATAATCCTTCACAATAAACAACAGAATTTTTGTAATTCATAGGACACCAATAAATACAATTGCCATGGGGTGACTAAGCAAAATAAAATGACTGCTAAGAAACTTCTCAGAGTGTCCGCTGGAAGGATAGCAAACTGTGCAATATCTGCATGCCACCAATGTTCTCTTAAAATCCAGTATAAATAATCTAACCCATGGAACAAAGAATTTAAAGGATTTTACTTAAAGTTAAAAAAGACATCAGAATAAATCGTTTTACGTGTCTATGAAACCTAACAGAGTACAACATACCATGCATGTTTCTTAATGGAGAAAGAGGTGATCAACTAAGCAGGCTTGGTAGAGGACTGTGTGTGTTAAGTAGATGCAGAATTATTGCTAGCACTAGAAAACATTCTGCTGTGTACCAGCTGGCTTGTGGCAAGATAAAGTATACCATGAATTTGCATATTTCAAGCATTCTTTAAAAGTGAAGTCAAGGTCTGCATGGTGTGTTCACGTATATGAGCCCTCAGTGTTGTTATGAAAGGTGGAATCACAACAGTTTCTTAGGCAAAGATTAGTTAATTAGCGACTACCTACTAGAGACTTCAAACATGACTGCGTGTTCAGAGAAAAGTCAACGTAAAAAAGACCCTTTGTGTTCAAAGGGACCTGTGCTTCCAGAGCTGGATGCACTGCACCTGTAATTTCCCACCTCCAGGCGGCTCAAATGTTAAACTGGGGGGTTTTTTTGTGGGTAATGATAGTGAAAAAAACTGTCCGTATTGCATGCTAATAGTAGGGGGAGGAAAAGACAAAGATCCAAACACCTACTAAAAGTAGCAAAAGTGGCACAGGCAATTAGGAAATGCACAGCCATACACAAAAGCGAAGAAGTGTGCATTTAGGTATATTTACTGATGAAAGTTATTTGAATGTTTTCCTGTTTTAAAAAGCCTCCTTTTATCTTTATAGGAAGTAAAAATGTGCTGAAAACCTTCTGCAGTGAATGTTGCTCATTTTTTCTCATTAATCAAATTCCGTGTTTGAAACTGCCATCAGCCCCTATAGCATTTTCCTAATGACTATCACTTTTAACTATACATCCCACTGTTTTTCTGTAGCCTAAAAAACTGTCTTAAAATCCATCACCACTAGCAGATACACACAACTTAAATAACGGAGCTCGAGGCTGACAGAAGTGGGATGGAAGAAAAACAGCAAAGCTGGTAGCTTCTGCAGTTGAAGACTGATAAAATCCTGAAATCATGCTTCAGTTGACTACACAAATAGGCTAGGAAAAAAATCTAATGGTTTTAAACCAGACAATAACCAAGAAAATTAACACAGCACATTATGCAGTCCTAAGCAGCTCCATAAAACAGTGTGATACTTCCAAAAAACACATTTAGTCCAATAGGGGTGTCACCATAGAGCCCTCTGTGAATGAGAGACAGAGTTCTGCTATACAACATAGCTTCTACTTATTAGTGTCACCCACGGTGAGCCGCACATCTCACTAATCTTACTAACCAGCAAATGCATCTCTCTAACTATTAACATAGGCACACACTTAAACATTTTCAAAGCCAATTGTGTAGAAAATGAGCAGACAACATGTGCACAAGTGAAAGGGAATGCGCATGCACAAAGGAAAGCATCGGCCAAAGGACATCTATGTGCGTGCAATGAAATCTATGTGCATGTAATGACATGTTGCACTGGAAGGGTCCATGCTGACCATCTGCATAATTTCACGTTGGGCTAAAAGAGAATGCAGGACTCCCCAAAACATTTTTAAAAGCACATTTTTGCAGGTATGTACATTCATATTCTGACTTTACACTGAACAGCCTCTGGGGAGAGCAAGGTTCCTTTCTTCTCCTCTTTAGATCCCAAGGTGCACATGCCCTAGACAAATAGAAAAGACTTTTGTGTTACTCAGCAGAAGTTTCTTCAGCTGGTTAATTCTTTATATCAGCAGTGACATCCAGCCCTCTGCTTAGAAACTTGGTGGTCAAGATATGGGAGATGCTTGTGAGGAATGGCTGGAACACGTGAGGCTTGCAATCAGAGATGGTTTTCTACAACCTTTATGAAGCTGCTAAGAGAAAACTCATCTAGTATCATTTTATAATCATAAGTTTCCCAGGAGGAAGTCTAAATTGAGTTATATTCTGCTTAGAATAGTCTTAAGAAAAGGTCTTGTATACCGAGAAGATGAACACAGCACCTTAGATGAACAATAATTTATTTCATTCATGGGTATTTAGTTCTAAATAATAAAATAAGAATCTGTTCAGTGGTTCTGGAGTAGAGCTGTAGGAGTGGCTTCTTCTGTTGGAAATGCCTCCACAATGAATCCTTTGATATGGGAGATTCTTTCTGCCTCTGTTTCTTTACTGGAAGAACGGTCTGTGAAGCTTATGCTGAGAAGGAATACATTTATTTGCCATGCTGCCTGCTGGGCAACTGTGTCCTAGGCCTCAGCAAACTGAACATGTTCTTGAATATTAATGACTGTAAGAGACAGATGAAAATTATTCATATCTTTGAAAAGCAATGCCAGATGTTAAGCAGTGAATTATCCAAAATATGTGACACCCAGTTGGGATCACAGGCAAAAGTAATCTAACGGGTGACTTTATTTCAATATAAAAATAGAGCTTTACAAGATTTTTTATGGGATATATTTCCTGGAGTAAACTAGGAGATCCTCACTCATTGTTTCACTTTATTGTATAAGATTCAAAGTGTCAGTGATACAGAAGTGGAATTACTCTGCTCACGCTCTCTGGTGACCCTGAATATCTGTTGAATAAGATAATTAAAACATGTAAAACTGAAACAACTTTAAAAAAAGTTTAAAGTGATATGGGGCATCTACTCTAGATCAAGTGCATTTCTGCAGCTTTCAGGCAATACCAGCAATGATTTTTGCTCAGATTTCATACGACCCGCTAATATCTGAGGTGTAAGATGCCTTGAAAACTTTGTATACATCTTTGTGATTATTCTTAGGTGAGTTCTCCAGTTTCATGGATCTTCCACCAGGTATTTATGTTTGAAGTTCTCAACAACCTTGCATTGCACCAGGGCAGCTGACCAGCTAAAAAGCAGCTTAGCAGAAAAGGTGGTCCTGGTGGACAATGAATGAGCAATGTGTCCTTGTGGCAAAGAAAGTCAACACTCTGGGCTGCATTAGGAGGAGTGCTGCCAGCAGGTTGAGGGAGGTGATCCTTGCTCTCTGCTTAGCCCTGGTGAGATGCATCTGGAGTTCCATGTCCAGTTCTGGGCACCTCAGTACAAGAGAGACATGGACACAGTGGAGTGAGTCCAGCGAAGGGGTGACAAAGTTGATTACAGGAATGGAGCATCTGACCATCAAGGAGAGGCTGGGAAAGCTGGGACTGTTCAGCTTGGAGAGGAGAAGGCTCAGGGGAATCTTATCAATGTGCACAAATACCTGATAGAGGGAGTAAGGAAGAGGGAGCCAGATTCTTCTCGGTGGTTCCCAGTGAAAGGACAAGAGGCAATGGGCATGAAACATAGGAAATTCCATTTAAACACAGGATATTTCTTTCTTTTTTTAACTGTGAGCATGGTCAAAGATTGGAACAGGATGCCCAGAGAGGCTGTGGAATATCCATCCTTGGAGATATTCAGAGCCCAACCAGACATGGCCCTAGGCAACCACCTCTAGATGATCTCCAGAGATCTCTTCCGACTTCAATTTTTAAATTAGGGCTAAATTTGCTTTCTGCTTTTCCTTAAGCTCCTGCAGGGAGCATGTACAGGTGGAAGAATCTGGATACCTGAGTCTGACACTTTCATTACTACCATTTGCACTGGAGTTAGCATTTAGGAAAGGGGGGAGTTTGTTTGTTTCAAAGACATCGGTGGAAACAGGAACAGGCTGAACAACTTGGTATCAGTCAGAGTGTGGTCTCTACTTTATCTGTCACATTTCACTGCACAACAGAGAATGTCAGGATCTTAAACTAAAGGGATGAGATGCTCTGGTAGCTGATCTGAACTGGAAATCTGAGAGGTAGAAATCCATGGATTCCACACCTCACCAGGGGCTTGCATAAGGGTCCATCAGGTCTTTACCTTGGATTCAACAAAGATGAGGTATGTGGCAAATTCTGTCATGGTTTAGAAACCCTCAGGACTTGATGACATTAATCAAAATATATTCTAGAGGACTCAAACATTTTTCTCAAGCAGTTTTCCTAAAAGATTGAAGCAGTGTTTGAGGAGCTTACAGAGTCACAGAAGAGCAGCAAAAGGAGTTCAGTCATTAACAGCTCTGGCAACATAGAACTAATATGAACGCTATCATATTACCTCCTTCAATAACATGCCATAGCTATTAATGATGCCATAGTTATTGATCCATCAGAATTTCCATTACAAACCAACATTTTCAGACGTGATATAAAACACACTCTTTTCCTGAGCCTTAGACATCTCAGCCCAAATGCCAAGATTTTATTAAATCCTCTGCTTTCCTTTCAACAGGAAAAAACTAAACACTTTCCAGCAATTAAAGATTCTTATAAGTCATAAACGCTTTTTTAAATTCCACTTTTAAGAAATATTTCATTGGGAATAAACAGAGAGAGGGGTTAAAAAACATTACATATTTATCAAAGGTATGGTATAACTTGGAGGTTTAAAAGCTTCCTTAAGCTCCTTTACTATCCCTTGTTTATAATAATCCTATCAGTAAAATATGTACCTTTAAAAAACCCCAAACGGTGCATTTTATAAAACATACAATCCACACTTGAGAAGTTTAAAATAATTCAAAAGGCCAGATACTGTGATGGTTAGTCAAAACTTATTCAGGCACTAACAGAAAAGATTTCCATTAGAAAAGACAGATAAGATCTGCCAGATTTGGCCCACAGAGATTTTTATATGAACAAGCCTCTCTAAGTACATATTTATAGAAATGATCAGAGTATGGCCTTTTGGGTAAATAATATTTAATCACAAACACTCTGAGGGGATCATTCTATTTCTTACATTCCATACTTCACATTAAATACGCCTGAAGACACAAAGCAAACACACTTATGAGAAGCACAATGGCAGCCAGATTTTTTTTTGCCCTGTGCATTTGATTGGCTTTGTGTAGTGTTTCCATTTGGAAATCCTCATGGAAAAAACAGAGTCAGTGCTGTGTCACAGCAATGACAACAGAGCACAGATTATTTTGGATTCCTGCTTTTCAAGAACTAAATTTAATTGCCACGGTTAGAAATAAAAGAAACATTGTTAGAATCTTAAATAGTTTCAGAAAACAGATGTGACACCACAGTTTAAACAGGCTTAAATCAAGACTATCTACTCAACTTGACGTGCTACAGTTACCTTAACAGGCCTACCCCGCAAGGCAGGTTTTTTCCACACTTTTCAAGTTGCCTTATTTCAGCCAAAGAGACTGCAAAATATTTGTGTAACTAATAAGTTGACTTATTGTTGATGTAAAATCAGTGTTATACAGATGATTTTTTATCTGAAGTCACCAGCATCCTGGGATTCAATATAAGATATCAAACTAGGTTTTTTACTAATGACTTGATTCTATATTTTAAAAAAAGCTTAATTTTTACTTTCATACAAAATCTTAAAGCTTTTAGCAATGATTTTATGTATATTTTTATTTGTTTTGGTCTTTTAATTCGAAGAGGACATCCTGCTTTCTCAGTGCTCTACTCTGCTTTCAATATAATAGTTAAGATTATCTTTGGAAATTCAGCTGGGTGAACAGGAAAACTAAGTTGGCAGCAGTTATTTACAAGCCTAATAAGATTTTCCAAAACAGTTCCTGAGCAAACAGTTGCCATCCAGCCGCTGCTTCTGTTTTCTTGTACCCAGAAGTTTGAAGTGACTTCAACTGTTTGTAAAATACTGACTGCTTTATTTTAGGTCAATAATTTTGCTAACAGCTGCTCCACTGTAAAACTTCCCATTTACTGGGGAGTACAAGGGGAAAAATGATAATAAAGGTGGTGAGAATGACACTCTGGTACCTGAGAGCAGTTGAATGCAATGGCTAGGAACCCAGCAGTGTCCCAGGGAAAGCAAATGATTTAACCGCATGGCTGCCTACCTCATTACACACAGAAATATACTCTTGCAAGTTCTGCCTTCGTCCTGTGCTGTGTGGAATAGCAGGTCCCAGCCTTTCATACAACAGCTGTTACAGTGAATTTATGAAGTACATACTCTTCATTTTCCTCTGTACCCTCCCCACCTTTTTTTTTTTTTCCTTTTTTTTCCCCTTTTTTTTCCCTTAATCAGGCATTAGCAAAACTGGCATGATTGAATCTGTTTTCTAGTTTTTCCATTACTTATTTATGTAAGTCTGCTCTGGGGCTACACAAGATGGTGGGAGTTGTGGGAAAAATTTTGCACATCACTGTTTCAAGATCGTACTAGCATAAACGGCACTGATATTGCAAAGTATCTTCCCACAGGCACTAATTAAAAAGCAATAAGCTCACTTGAGAAGTGTTTTCTTCCATTTCTTTCCTTCAGTACTCAATGCACTGAAGTTTTCCTCCTTTCCTCCCTGATTACAACTACACATTAAAACCTGAGACAAAATAAAGGTAGGAGAGAGAAATTTTTAGCACAACCCAGAAAACAAGTCTCTTTTGTTGCTCCCCTGTGCATGCTTTTGTATAATGAGCTATAGCTAAAATTTTCTGACTAGGTAGCCTCATTTTTAAACATCTGGCTGTGCAAGAACTACTTACTGACAGAAGCCTATGTTCTGAAAACAGGCTACTGACTTGACTGACAGTTTGTTTGTGATAAAATAGAAATAGTTTGGATATTTTCTGTAAAATGTTAACTTCTGTAATAGTTATCACATACCCATCACTGTCAGGGACCAGTATTACAACTTGTACATAAATCATACATTCCTATGTGAACATACAAGGTTAGCCAGTTTGTATTCTGACAGTAGAGCGAAAGGAAAATGAGTGCAAGTAAAGCAAGATTGTTCGCTTTGCCTGTAAATAAGATGCAAATAAGATGGTTGGACTGGATGACCTTTAAAAGTCCCTTCCAACCCAAACTATTCTATGATTCTATGCAGACAGCTGACAGACTACAGATTAGGAACAAATGAGACCTCAGAAGTCACCAATGGGGAGAGAAAGGAATGGGGGAAGGAGAGGAGAAGAGAGGGCATTTCACTTTTATTTACGCCTATCAACAGCTATCTCTTTACTTCATGTAATTCCCACTTGTCTTTTGTCCCATTTGCTTATACATCTTGCCGCTAGGTAAAGACATCAAATACAGAAACTCCAGTTCTGAGGTAAATTCCTCAGTGTCTAACAAAGGAGTAAAACAGGTTTTACTACTGAGGAAACAAGGACCTGCTCATTGCTTTCCTGCTAAAAGAGATGGGTGAATACTCTAAGGTTAAGGACTGAGCCATATCCTATAACTCTACTTCCTATAAGTCTGTAAGTCTCCTTGGTCTCCATCTCTTAAAGATAATGTAACTAAATTCAATAAAGTGCATTTCATTAATTGATTAACTTTTAATTGAGCCTTTAAATAGGAAAGAACTGCCTGCTCATCTGGCAGTAATGGGATGCTGAGGATCCTACTCTGTTTTTCATAAAACGCTAGGCTTTATTCCTATGAGTAGGCCTGTACATGTAGGAATGCCAGACCTTTAAAAGGGCTACATTAGGTACTGGTAGGAGTTTAGGCAGAACAAGTTGGAGCTCAACAGAGGCTACAAACGTATGAGAGAAGTGGGGTCAGCTGGTTAGTACTGAGTTCCTGACCTTCTGCTTCTGAGGTCCCAGTTATATATATCCCTCTGATATATCTACGCTACACTGCTGTCTGCAGTGAAGAAGTATATGGAGTCTGATTAAGATTTCTCTCCCTTATCCCACAATGGATTTCAATATTTGAATTTATAATTCTCTCCGCATGTATACTTATTATATTCACACACAGACACCCAGAGTATAAAATATTTTTTTTTCTTTAGAAAAAAAAATACTGTGCAAATGTAAAGGCTAGATAAAGTACTTATCAATACTTTCACTGCTATCTCACAGAAAAAAGAGTCTTCTTAGGTAAATAAAAAGACTATCTCCTTAAAGGAAGCTAAATCTAGGAAGCTAAATTACCATATTTGTAAATCTCTTGGCATAGTTAATGCCAGATTTACTGTTCTCACAAGAGAAATTTTCAACTTATTCCTTGTTACTTGTACCTGAACTGAAAACATTTGTGTCGCAAACAGGTTAATTAATTTAACCAATGGGGTCTGCTCTTTACACTGTTCCACATAAGTTTCCTGCTACAGCAGTCACAGAAGTAGCAGTCTGTAGTTTGTGGCTTTGTTACAGTGCTGAGTAACTACTGCAGCCAATACCATTATTTTCTAAATCCTATTACAAAGATACAAAATCACGGTGAAAACTTTACACCACAATTAAGAAGGGTTCGCTCACCGCTTTCCAAAGGTGATAGAGGAGTGTAAAAAAGTTGAAGATTAATTTTTCACAGAGGATTAATTTTATTTTCACTTTTATGGGTGAGGATAAAGTATAACCACTCAACTTCACTTATTACAGATCTAAAAGTTTTACTGTAATGCAAAATAGGCATGTGATGAAGAATAAGGCCTTCTGTCCTTCATGAACTTTCAAACTCTATATATACCTTAACTCAGTTACTAAAGACTAGAATGAATGTATTACTCAAATATTTTTACAGTACATATTTATTAACCAGGAAGAAAAAGTGTCTATTTATGTATACATAGAAAAGCCTGCGTACAGTAACACTGTGATTTTTAAACCATGAATAGACATAAAGTAATCTGTTGAAATAAAGAGAGAACAATGTTCTTGTATATCATACAACATCCCTGTAAACAGATTGTAAGTCTCTCTGTTTCAGCGTTCCCCAGCATCATGCAATGAGCTCAGTGCCTGAGGACAGCCTTAGCCGGTGGGACTGCCTGCAAATACAAGTTTCACTGCATGGATCTTGCTGTTTACATGATTTTACACTACACTAAAACTAGATTGTAACTGTGAAATACCATAGCTGAAGTGCTCTTTTAAATCCGATATGCTTATTGATATTTGTCCAAAAGACAAAAAAGAAACAACCATGTTCATCATGACATGATTATCTCCAAACACTCCCAAACTGAAATTTTATTCCAGTGTAGACATGGTGCTGGTGGTGACAGACTGAGAGACCCCCTCCCTCAGCATCACTGTATTGCATTCTGCTGAGTTTTAGCTGTGTACGGAGTACAGCTATAAGAGTACTGGAACTGGACAGAAAAATCCTTGTAATTTAATCTTAAATTTAAGGAGCATACTTAGAGATTTCACCCTATATATTTCAAGGGCAAAGACAGTAACCAAGTTAAATACTGATAGACATATATAGATTCCATAAAATAACAAAGACATTGAAAATAAACCATACTAAAAATTGTGTAGCAAGAACGAATAAAAGAAATCCTCTCCTTTTTCCACTTTCTTCTACGGTATTTTATTTTCAGGAGGAGAACAAGGGGTTTTATATCATTCCACTAGATTTTGCAACCATATGGTCCAACGGAGAACTCAGTGACTAAGTGGTAGACTTCCAGCCTCAACAATCTGCATTTGAAAAGGAGCAGAAAGGAGCAGATCCATATGTTTTTCTCCTTCTCTTTCTCCTTTTATTTTTTTTTTTGTGTCCTATACCAGTTGCTACAACACTTGTCTTTTTTGCAAAAGACACACTTTGTACACTGAGACAGTTTAAATTCCTCACAGTACAGGAAGCTTACAGTCTACTTATTAAAAAGAGCCGGTCCAAGAAGTTAACCTACTGTCTTAGCTTTCACCAGCAGCTTTTGGATTTATGCACACTGTATAATTGGAGAACGTTTATATACATTTAAAGTACATACGGACAGGTAAGCCTAATACAAATTGGTTTTCTAAGTGGGATGTATCTTTTTACAGAAAACTAGTGCCAAGATTGTTGCAGTCTAATATTCTTTACAGGTCTAGTTTCTGAAATTGCTCGCTACACGTTGTTGAGACCCATTAAAAATCAGTGTCAGTAGCATGGAGATTTGTGATCTTTTCTTTATCATTAACCTCTGTGTCACTTAAAATACTGACAAAGACCAGGCTCTGGACCAGCTGTTTTCACTGATCAGGTAAAATCTTCTTTCCTGAGTTGAAAGAGTAATAAATACAAGATCTACTGTTTTATATGTGTTAGTTGTTTTATGCATATGCCACTCATATGCACTTTGTACAGAAAATCCTTGCAGCAAAGTAAAAATACCAGACAAGAGGTGAGGCTCTTTATGCAATATGCTCGAACAAATGAAGTGCATCACTCCTAATGTGCTTGATCTCATCCAGTTTTAAAACTTTGGCATAATCAGTACTTTACTATTTGGAGGGGAATATTTAAAGAGGAGGGAGAAGAGAGTACTCAGTTACATTTATTCTCATTTGTATATTGTTTATGGGTCTCACATAGCCTTATTACTGTAAAGGGAATAAAATCAGGTGCCGATTTGGCTCACTAGCTACAGTAGCCCTTCTTTTTTGAGAGAAGCCCCCAATTCAATTTCTCGCTGGAATGGATTTTTCGCAAATAAGGATAATCCTTCATTTAGTGTTTACACACTTGGTTACCTCTTAGCATTCTTCCCTGTCATATCAGGTTTTAAAATTTTATTTAAAATTGCCAGAATTCATTTATGCATTAGCTGGTTTTATTATAGTTATGGACGAGCTGGCATTCAACAAATTTAGCATTAGGAAAGAACAGTCATGATTTTATCAGAATATAACAGGACCCATACCCAATTTTACCTTCATTTTCTTGTGACGTGTTACTGTTGATGCAGAAACATAGCCAGCCAGCACAAAATGAGTATCTGTACCGGCAAAAGTAAACTATTTACTTTTTACTCTCCCCCCTCCCCTCCTCACCTAAGATAGACACAAACACTCAGGCCCCCTAACTCATTTTATCAGAGAATACAGGGAAAAAATGGATTGTAGCTAACTACGTGGCTTTTATGAAGTATACAGAAAGATTCTGCTCACTGCACAAACTCAAAATTCAAGTGTATCAGTTGCATTTTAAATAAGAAAGCTAAACAATGTTGATTCTCTTTAATGGAATCTACAAATTGAAATATGCTAGAAAGAAGGAAAAGCAGAACAGAAATTTAAGACTCAAAGCGAAGGAAAAGTTTGCCAGCACACTACAAATCTTTTAAATAAAATTACATGATTTGTAGAGTTAAAAGAAGTTTAGACGTTAAAAGAACCTTAATCCAGCTATTTCATTTTAGTTGACATAAATAAAGCCTATAAAGTCTAATTTCCTCTTTAAATTACTGTTTTTGCCAAAGTCGGCAATCTTAAGCTTCATCACTGGGCCTGAATTTCAGGAAATTTCAGCTTTTTACATTAGCAAAAATGCAGCACTGAGGCAGAAGGTGACAGCAGAACCAAAGAGGTGACCTGCTGACCCCCATATCTGATCACAGCTTAGAACCTGAACAGCCTCATCCTGCATCCCTCTTAATTGGGTTAGCCACAGGGCCAGGGTGAAATCAGGTCTAACGTACGATAACATCAACTGAATAATTATGAATGCACATTAACGAATTATTATCATGAGGTCAAGACCCACAGGCAAATTAAGAGAAAAACAAAAAAAATGTCTCTTGACACTGTTCCAAAAGCCTGAGAGTGAGGCAACGTTAGTTTACTTTTAAAATCCATCCTCAATAAATAACCCTGTACATCACCATCAGGAACTGATGTGTTTTTCTGACATTGCCTTATACCAAAACACCCATGTATGATATCACATAACAAATACATTGCTTAAAATAAAAGTAAAAACGTGACATTCTAGAAGATAAAATAAAACTATTGCACAATGGAAGATCATTTGCTTACATGAGTTGGTATTTTGGCTTTTGTTTGTTTTTCCTTTTAAGGATTTTTAATGTTGTACAAAACCACAGAGCATTTAAACACCCTTTCCTATTAGCCCAGAACAAAAACAACCCTCAACTTGTCATCTTACAATTGACTGAACTGATTTATATCCTATAAAGCAGGAGATGCATAAGCTGTTACTTCTGATGGCACCTGACTGCACTATTTTAAATCCATTTTACTTCTCACCAAAAGTACTGTCACACTTCAGACAGAGGTTTAATCTGGTGGCATGATGTTGACACAAAGTTCCGTGAGGCTCAAGACTCATGCAGGTAACTAGACAGTCTTTCAGTTTGGTGATTGTTTTTTACAGAATTGTATGAAATTATTCCTAACCACATTTAGAAGGAACTTGGAAGCTTTGGATCTGAGCAAAAGCAGATATATTTACAGATCGAGAAGAGACTGAATATTCAAAAAAAATTATTCTCCCCCTCTTAAGCACCATATAAAACCCCAGGCAAAGCTGGGGTTAAACACATTCTTCTCTATTTGTCTAAGTTTGTTAGTTCAAAAGGAAGAAAGCAATTAGACCTGACTGAAATGAAAAACCTAACTTCGGGGGAATTAATTTCTTCCATCTGAAACTAAATTTTTAAAATTAAGCAACTCGAAATATACAGAAAATATTAACACCCAGAATGAATATGCTGTCCAGATGAGGACAGTGAATAATTGCACATCCTCTTAGTCACACAAGTGGTAGCGTGTGAGCAGATAGTCAAAACCACAACCCCAGAGAGGACCAACATACCTCAGGGAAATATGTTTTGATATTCTGAGAATTTCTGAGAATTCTGCTGTCTATGACATCTATATTGGTAATAGACAAATAACACTACCCTTGGTTAGTATATTTTTCTTTTTCAAAATTATGGACATTACTCTCAGCAACACTCCTGGGTAGGGACGAGACAGCAGTGGTTTCAGCTGGCAGGCTACGTGCAGAACTGGACAGAAGAAAGCTACGAAAACATCCCTTGATGCTCTTTAGAGGAACCTGAGGCATCAGCTAAAATGCAGTGCCTTACTCTGAAAAAGGTAACTTCTGCCAAGAGGAGCCGACTTTTTTGACAGCACGAGTGGTGCTTATGGAAATATGGACATGCAGATCATACTGATTCTAATGAATACAGCCTGAATACAAAATAAATAATAAAAAAAAAATTAAAATACCACTGATACTCTCTTAGCTCGTCTTTTATGACGGACTGCCCTTGGCAAGGGTACCCAAACTTAGCTTGCTCAACTATCACCATGATTAGATGCAGCAACAAGAACAGTTAATGCTTGTTATCAGGTTTCTGGTACAGATATCACAGTTTAGGAGCCAGAGTTCAGGAACCTATACTTTTAAGTGGTAAAAATAGCAAGGCACAGTCTGAATGGAGGGTACTGGTTAAAGCTTAAGGAAGCCCATCGTTGTAAGGTCTAAAATCCTTAAACTCACCATCAGTGCCAGGAATTTCAAGATGGGCTAGGAAATGTTTTTATTGTTGCAGTTAGTGCCATCTTTATCTTCTTTCCAAAACAGTAAGTTTCAACGCCAGTATATACAAACAAGGCTTACATTCAAATATTCAGTGTTTCTGGCTGAATAATTTCTGGTGTAAAAAAGAGATCTCAGTCTTTCAGTACAGTTTGCTCCCTGACTGTCTTAGGAGATGTAGCCTGAAATTTTATTCTAATGAAAATCTTTCCATGGAGACATTTCTTTTTAAAAATCTAATGCTATCAGATATTTTACCAAGCACAATATATTCAACCACTTCTTGCTAGGAAAATTTAATGAATTCATGCTTTGTGTCTATGTCCAAAATTTGTGACATTTTAGCTATGACATTTTAACATGATTCAAACAATACAGCAATCCTATGATGGCTGCAGTTGTATGTGTAGTTAAAAAAACCTGCTTACACCAGGACAGATTGCTCTCATTCGTAACTGTTCTAATTTATAGAGTTGTGAGGTCAATGCACCCACTCTTGGAAGTATATTGCTTCACCTGAAAAAAAGTTAAAAATCTCCTCCTTCCCAAAGTATTTTCCCTATTCTGAAAAGCCTATGTGTATCATCTTGACAAAAGCACACCATTTCAGTTAAATTGAGATCTTCACAGCACTACACTGCTAGAATATTTCTCTGCAAGTCACTTCCAAAATATGTTTCATAC
>KZ506864.1:0-11300 GCA_002844005.1 Limosa lapponica baueri | reverse complement strand
TCAGGAAAAAATTACTGACCCTTTAAAATTGTTTAATATTCACCATTATGAAAAAATGTTGAAATAATGTAGTGCGAGCATGATCTCTTTGTACCCACAGCTATCTAAGGAATAATACTGGGAAGACAGAAGTTTGGCTGTACTTTAATGAAGAAAGAAAATTAGGAGAGTTATGCACTGGGATATCTGAATCTCAGTGGCAGCTGCCATATTAAAAAAACCCCACTGTCGCAGTCCAAGATTTGTTTGTACTGTTAGAAATGCCAGCAAGACATCCACAGCACATTATGGTCTTACTGAGTAGAAAAAGGGATCTAAAAGACAAATAGATATATACGGGAAGGGAGACCAAGAAGGATTTACCTACACAAGCAGCTTAAGGTGTCAACAGAGTACCTATGGCTCTAATGTTTAAAAAGCTGACAAACATTCATTGTAAATTCATTTCAACATAAAAGGCTAAGAAACTTGAGAGAGGGCCTTTCTTTGTGAGGGGAGAAGTTGCTGCATGGAAAGAAGGCTGTCTTTACATTATTGTTAAGACAATGACAGCAGAGCTGCCAATAACTGACATGCCAAAAGATGTAACCTAAAGATATGCAAACTTTGCATTTCCCTGGCGAACGTAACACTGTTTTGCAGTCATACTGCCTGTGCATATGCCGGCAGAGGGAAAGAGTAGTCCCTCTACTGCTGCATTTATGCCCCCAAGAACAGCCCAAACTAAAACTGAATAAGGCTCACATTATATCTGTTGGTACTCCCTTTTTTTTTCTTTTTTTCCCCAAAAGGTATATCCATCTAAACAAAAAGATATAAAAAACATGAACAGAAATAGCACAAGACCTATAAGGGAACAGAAGAGATAATGTCCACCATCTGATCCACATGTACACATGATCCCATGCCACCCACTGGTAAGCGCTCCAAATTTCTAAGGATTTC
The DNA here is from genome assembly GCA_002844005.1 of Limosa lapponica baueri. Lineage (NCBI taxonomy): Eukaryota > Metazoa > Chordata > Aves > Charadriiformes > Scolopacidae > Limosa > Limosa lapponica. The sequence goes on along the minus strand of KZ506864.1, from coordinate 10,355 downwards.
AGGAGAAGTAGGAGCTAGGAAATACAGGATCTATTTATCAAAGGATCATTGAGTACAATTCAGAGAATGTGCACTGTTACACAAAAGCAATTCAAATGCAATGAATATTTTAGACAAAACAAGTTTTACTCTGAGCAGGGTATTTTTGGCTAGTTCCAAGCTTTCCCTGATATAATGAAATACACATTAGGGATGATCTCAGCACCATATATAAATATCTGAAGGGAGGATGTAAAAAAGATAGGGCCAGGCCCTTTTCAGTGGTGTCCAGTGACAGAACCAGGGGCAATGGGCACAATCTGAAAACACAGGAGGTGACGTCTGAACATAAGAAGAAACATTTTTACTGTGAGAGTGACACAGGCTGCCCACAGAGGCTGTGGAGTCTCCATCCTTGGAGACATTCCAAAGGACATGGTCCTGGGCAACCAGCTCCAAGTGGCCCTGCTTGAGCAGGAAGGTTGGATCAGATGACCTGCAGAGGTCCCTTCCAACCTCAACCAGCCTGTCTGTGCTTTTGTGATATCACAGCAACTGTGAGGATAATATACATTGAATACCATCTATATTACTAGGCACATATCTATCCTCTCTGGCAAAAAGGGTTCAATAGACATTTGATTCAGAGACTCATATAAAAGTATAATCTGAAAGTACATTTGGTAACTGTTCTCCTTTTCCTTTATGACTGCTGTCACAGGCAGGAGAAGCCCACTTTACGCTCCACATTAAAGGGCAGTTTTATTTCAGAGCATGACTTGAAGTGTTACATAACAACGAAGTCATTTTCCCTCTTTCCAATAATTGGTAATTTTTTTCCAGCTTTTAAGACACTTTATAATGTGTATTCTCACTGAAAACACATACTGCAATAAATGTTATAAATCTTGCATAGAGATCTCACAGCTTCTAATAGAATTAGAAGTTAAAATATACTTTCTTGTCCTTTTAACATGAAAGAAAAACCTATAATAACATTCCCTCTCAAAAATCACTAGTTTACTAGAAAAAAATTTAGGCTTATGATTGCATATGATGGCTTAATATAACTAATGCAGAAGGATTTCCTGAATCTGTGGGAAACCGTGGAAAAAATAGTTCCGACAACTCTTTTTCTCTGCACAGGTCTTCTCAAAACAGCATTAACATCAGTTCCCAGTAGTGGTAATTTAGATGTCAGAATTGAGACATTTTTCATTACTTACGTAGAAAGAGGCACATATATTGAATATGTATAATTTCCTGTAAGTACTACTTTTGTTGGCCAAATGGAGGGAAATTAAGCTATTTTTGTAGTAAGACATTCATTAGCAGGAACCCAACAATAAATGGTTGCCTCACATTTGTTAGTTTGACCAAGGACCATCCATTAAGATGGTAACTTTCCCATGCACAGTATTCAATAGAAGTATTATAACACACAGTGTTTGTCGTGTGTTAGTCAAGATGTATCAAAAACATTTTTATCCTCACAGCACTCATGTAATTTTGGAGAGACAAATACCTACGTCATCCAGTCTCAAGAATTCAATATTTTTAGTATCTCCCCAGCTTGTGAATCAGACCATGCTATCACATGGCACTCCACTGGGTGGAGTTTATTTTGCAGTTTAGCTTTAAAGGGAAAATTGATTTTTTGTAACCTGCTTGCTATATTACCCCAGCAAAGGTAACCAGCGGTGGGGAGAAGATGACTCAGCAGCAATAAGGGCTAGATAATTGCAGAGGTGCTACTTGTCCCTATCTCTTTCAGTCAGCCTTGCTCCAATGCAGTGAGTGGTTCTTCTTTCTTTCTCTGTCACTGAGCCAGGATACAAATAATGAATTCGAGGAAAATATGTGAGCTGAAATGAGCAGTGGTGAGAGGCAGTGCACTGTAGAATGGAGTTTCACAAAGATATATTAAAAAAAGAAAGATCAATAGTAAACTGCCTTTTTATTTTATGTTGCTGAAAATCTTTGCTAAGTTTATATTAATTAAAAAGAAAACACCCTATTTAAATAACTATTAAAATGGAGTTAAGAAGCAGAGAACTCAAAGAAAATTACTGTATTAAAGATCTTTCCCTTCCCAGGAAATATGAAAGTATCAAATTCAAACTACTACACTACTGTCTATTAGGAAGAGCACTTAAATTATCTATGACCTGTTATTTGTCAGTCACTGGAAGGCACCTGGAAGACACTAGCGCTTTTTCATGCAGAACTGTGATGTACCACACAGCCTATACTAACTGACAAGCTACCTAATGACAAGCTTTTCATGGTGCCAGAGAAAAAAATTCAGCAAATGTCCATTTCTTTGTTAGTTTTAAGATGAAAAGCAATAGATGAAAGCAGTATCCCTAACACAACAAATGGTGAAAGAGCAGTTCAGTGGCAGAGAACAATTTAACAAAACCCGTGAGCTCAGGAGGCCCTTCCAGAGCGCGGAGGGCAGGGACAGCAATGGGACCGTATGCACCAGCTGCTGAGTAAAATCCAGTGCCAGAAACTCTCATCTCAGCTGCAGGGAGCAAAATCAGATCCAAATATAACTCCTCATGTCTGAAAAGGTCTGAAAAAATGTTTTGAGCTATAAGAAACACTTGAAAACTATATAAGAAGCTGTGCAAAACACTTTCGGCACTTGTAATAGAGGATACACTGAAAACTCAACCAGTAATACCAAGGACACAATGTGAAGAATTACCAGATGGTAATGAGTCACAAGTCCTTGCCGTAGAAATGGCCTCACCATAGCACCTGTGGCTGAGCATGGAGACCTAAAGTCATATTACTTCACTTCAATCTTACTCTAGTTAAAATTTGTATTACGACAAATAGATACCAAGTCAAATGTTATCGTCTTGTATACCAGGAGCATGTCATAGAGTCAGTTACACTGAAAAAGTGTGCTTTATGTGTGTAGCTTGGTGTATACCAGTTTGCAGAACCAGACCTTCCATGTGAAGATATGCATTTTCCTTTTTCATTATAGAGGTACCAATGTGAATGTTACTCAAAAAAAGAACTGTACATGTGACTGCTTTAATGAGCGGGTTTTGTGGTGGTTTGTTTTTTTTTTTTTTCTGGAAAGATGAATACCCTAATTATCTGAATCATGGCAAATTGCAGCATTATATGTATATGAAATAAATATTTTTAAACGCAACAAAAGTTATAAACAATGTGAAACTAATGACTAAACTTTTTGAGCTATTTGAAGAAAGTTGCTGGCAGGCTTGTAGGTGGTCCACATAAGACTCCCACACTTCCATATTTCCAGACGTGCTTTTGTGCTTGATTAATTAGAGAAGCTAGGGAAAGGTGATATTTTGCAGTGACTGATGTTTTCTTATAATTAAATCAATCTGGTATATATCTCCCAGAAAGTATTAGGTCACGAAATGTTCATAAAACACCAACCTAAGTGTCATCTGGAAAATTACAAATTTAATATTTAGATGGATGTCTTTGGTAAAAATAAAAACAGTGGGCTCTTTAATTTGATAGAAATGTAGTATCATAAATTTAGTCTGAGCATCATATATTAAAATAATGCTTTGCAAATAGGCATGACAGTTAAATAAGGTTTTAGAATAAGACTGCTTAAATGAGTAAGTAATATTTTAAAATGTCAGTCAACACACCATGAAAAAAGAAAGCTCAATTTAATTAGGTTGGTCATTTGTGGCTTAGGTAGGAAAAGGATTAGCATGTAGAGTAAGTTAAGGCTGCCCAAAGCTTTGTGTGGGTTTTACACAGGTATTCACTTTCATCTCAATGAAAGAATTAGCGTAACAAATGCTGGCTTACATGGTGCTTTGCTGCTTATGGCACAGGAGAGCTCCTCAACAAACTTCCTGTGTTGCCTTGTAAAGGTCAGGCACAGTTCACAGAGAACTGAAAAAAAAATAATCTTAAAAAATAATGGCTTTTCTGACAAATCTGTAGTATGATGGTACAAGAAAGCTTTTTTATACTTTGTTGAAAAGTGTCAACTTTATTTTGACTAATTCCTCTCTAAAGGGAAAATAATTGTAGCACCAGTAGAGATGTCTATCAGCAGTCACTGGCATAGTCCAGTGGGATTGGAAGGGCAAGATAGAGGGTTTGGGATAATAGACTAACTACATTATTTTTTTTAAAATGTGCACAAAAGTCAAGTGACTGACAGTGATGTTTTCAGCCTGACATCACTTGCCTACTGCAATGCATTGAAGAAAGCGGGGTAGATACAAAGCACTTGCTGTGAGGACCACTCTTTTGCCTAGCATTAATGCAGAGAGGTTTCTGCACAGTACTGAAAAATAAATGGGGCTTAGTACGTATTTCAAGCTTCCCCAGCTGGAATTATTTTCTGTCTCCCTGGAAGATGGACCAGAAAGTGAGAAGAGAGGCCACAAGGGACAGGAAGATAAAATCTGCTAAATCTGCACCTCCTCTTCATGACCACAGGACTGAGGTAGACAGTATGTATTTATAAAACAAACCGCCTGTTGCATTGCACATTCACGACAACAAGTGTGCCCATATTGAAAATATTGCCCTTCAAAGTCCTGAGGACTGCCTGCCTGAACTGCTGGAATAGCACACTCACTGTTCTCAACTACCGTGCTCCACTCGAATTCCACAGGAAAAGAATAATAACAGAATTTCTTTCCTTTGGGAAGAAAGTAACCAGAACCTGAAGTGCAATTTCCATAGCTATGCATTATTTAAAAACTAAAACAGACAAATCCTATTATTTGATACTCTCTGAAAGATATTTTCCTTTTCTCTTTTGTACTTTTATATGCAAGTACCTTCTCAAATCTTCTGAAAGCTGGGATTTTTTGAACCAATCTGGAAATTAGAAAATTCTTCCACTACAAGTTTCCAGCTACTTTCTTTTCAAAACTATTCTAAAATATGCTAATAGAATAAAGAAGCAGCTGCACTCTGCTCATTCAATGGAAATTATCAGATTGTGTATATTTATCATATTATTGACCCTGTATTTGCCAAAAAATGTAGGCTTACATACAGTGCAGGCAACCAGATACAGAAAGTGTGTTTAGAAATATGCTATACTGGAACTTTTTATAATAGCGGGTTTTATCGTGGAGTTATGAGGAATTCTTGGGAGACATTTTTTTAATTTTATTTAAGTCTCCAAAATGAAGAACACTACTTATCAGATACTGAAAAAACTGAAAAGTTTGAAATGTATTTGTATACTTAATACAAGGAACGTAACAATTCCAAACCAAAACGGTACAGGTGTGAAAGTCATCATTTCCAAAAGTGAGCATCCCAAAGGAAGCCACTGTGTCTAGCAGAGGACATGTTCTGTGCTGCCATTACAATATACACTTAAGTATGTGTCCAATACCACAGAAAGCCCCTAAAAATCTATAGCATGGCAAGTTTCAGTCTTCTGCAAAACCTAAGCCTCTCACATAACAAACCTGGTTGACAAACACTGGTTTATGAGAGAGGAAGGACTCTCATTCCCCGGTAGCACAACTGATGAAACTCAGCAGTGCTGAGACAAAAAGCCCTCCAAAACTTCACACGACTGCACATTCAAGTCAAACAACACTCTCCCGTTTTAGGATGCAAACCAAGCCTGACAGATCTCCTACTAACTTTCTGTCCCGGCACAATAATTTTTCCTTGACTTTATATGCAGGAGCTAGGCTGGTGAGACTAATATTCTCAAATGCACATCCCTCCTTGTCTCATTTCACAATCAATGGCACTGAATTCAGGTGTTTCTGTGGCTTTAAAGACTGCTGCAAGCTTTGTTTGAGCTTCTATAATTCCAACCCTTTAGTGCACATGAAGTTAGTTGTATATCTATAGTTGTATATCCAGGTTGGTGCTGGTCTCTTCTCACAGGTAATTTGCGACAGAACGAGAGGGAATGGCTTCAAGCTGCAACAGGGTAGGTTTAGACTGGACATTAGGAAACAATTCTTCATAGAAAGAGTGGTCAGACACTGGAATAGGCTGCGCAGGGAGGTGGTTGAGTCACTATCCCTGAATGTGTTTAAGAGTCGTTTAGATGAGGTGTTGGGGGATATGGTGTAGGGGAGAACTTTGTAGAGTAGGGTTGATGGCTGGACTCAATGATCCCAAGGGTCTTTTCCAACCTAAATGATTCTATGATTCTATGATCCTGTGCATACTACCAGGTTAAAATACCAGTCCTTAAAATATAAAGTTAAAAATGTCTTTACAGAATTGGAGCTCTCGTCTGCTACGTTTTTCTTGTGTGTACTGCAAATAATGGAGGTAAGTAAATGAAGTTTGCACAAACCTTTGAATTACTCTTCTCAGTCACAAACAGCAAGAAAAGACTTAAGTAGAAATACATATATACATAGCCACACGTATGTAAATAGATAAAACTAGATATATAATTTCCATACACTCCAAAACCTTGAACAAACAAGCAAGCTTACCCGTGCCAATGTCAGTGTTCCTTGTTTACACACAATGCAGCGGACCCTCAGTTTCCCAGGTTTCACAGCTTGGCAGAAATTTTTGCAAAAAACATAAAAACTGTTGTAAGTAGCTACACCTGTCAGGAAGAAAAGAAAAAAAAACCAAAAGCATTTGATGTATACTGAAAATCAGTATAAAACTGTAATAAAAGCTTTCTACTTAACTTTATAAGTGATAAGTAAAACCAATATTGACTAATGTTAAGGCCTGAAGACAGCGTTGTGATCATCTTATCTTGCCTGTTCTAGTTCTTAACACCTTTCAGTAAGTCCCGCTTCTTGATCAACACTTAAAGGTGAACTACACCATAACCCCTAGAAAATACATCCTGTCTTGAGTTTGAGCTTACCACTGATAAGCAAGAACTGTAATCTTCAGCAAGTGATGTATGAGATTAATTACCCCAGCACTCCATAATTTGCATCTTACTTCTAGTCTAAATTTGTTTAGCTGCGAGTTTTAGTGAGTTCACATTGCATGAAAATTTCCTTGGATGAAGTTTAAAAGATTAGTTTGACTGATATCACAGCAAGAAAACAAATATTTAATTTAGCAAATTTAGTTTTATTCCTGGAAGACCGAGAACCATTTCTTTATTCTTGCTGGCAGCAGTACACCCTAGCAAAGTTTGTAAACTGCTGCCAAGATATTAGGCCAAGTAAATTTTCAAGGAAAATGAAATGAAACGCATTCTGTTCTGTGCAACTGTGGAACAGAAGATGATATGCAGAGAATTGTGTAAGCCTGGGGCAATGCTAATGAATTTGATTTCACATGCCATCCTGATCACCGTTTTGAGTAACCCACTTCTTAGGATGGCTATTGCTATTCCTCAGAAAATGATGGAAGATTCATAATATGGACTTAATCTATACTAGCCATCTCCAAGTTCAGAGACTCAAACTTATTATCAGAATTTGAACTGAGACCAGAATAAAGTTTTTCCATATTTTTCCCAGTATCAAGAGGAATGGTTGTGGAGATTTGACCCATTTACAGTGGTGAACTTTAGAATCAAAAGCAGTCCTTTAGAGATCAGAAGATTTTCACTGTCTTCTTCCCCGATCTCCTACTTCTCCCTGCATTTATCAGCAATATACTTTCTATGTATATTTGAATCCCAACGTTACCACAGTAAATATGAACTGAAACAATATTTTCAAAGTGACTGACTTGCTTTATTTTTACATGTTCTTCACATGCTAAGGGTAAGACCCTCTGTTCTGCCAATGAAAATGCCTACCAATTTTATGTTACACCTATTCATAGGTGTCCTAGCATGCATGTGCAACTAGTTTCCAAAACTCAACTTCAGGGAATTACGTTGTCCAAAAAACTTTTTTTCTAAGAAAAAAGATGTAGATGTGTTCAAAGATGTACACTGCTGAAAGAAGACATTTTATAACACACGGTAAAAATAAGCACACCAAAGTTTTTCAAATGTTTAGAAATATATGCTACGTAAGAGTACATCAGTGATGTCTCCAATATTAATTTTAGTCAACTGATCTATCAAGTACTTTCGTTATGCTTCCCTGGGGAATATTAATCACCATAGAACATAAAGCATAACAGAATTTCAACTGATACATTTTTGGGGGAAAATTAACTAACATCCACACATTCACACACAAAATAAACTTTTCATATGAATAAGTGCAACTCAAAAGGTGGAGAGCACACTTCTCAAATCAGTCTCTAACATAGTTCTGAGATGAAATTAGTTCAATTAAAATAAAAAAGGCATATGCTGAGCTATTTAATATATGGTATAATACTGAGAGGCAATTCCAAACTCAATATGAAAAAATTTTGGACATTTGGATCTCTATCCTGGCATATTTTGCCTGTGGCTCCTAACACTAGGACTGAGAGCATGTCTGAATGAAACTCCGTTGGATTTAGAATCCACAACAAAGATCTAAAATATCGTATTGCAAATGAGGAGGAATACACTTGAAAATGATTGAATTTTACTTTTGGCAGTTCCTCTATGCAGGATCAGCAGGTGAAACAATAAACCAAAAGGGCAGTACCTGTCGTACAATTCTAAGGAAATACTACATGACTTAAGCAAGCAAGAATGCTATTGCTAATAGAGGCCCACAATAAACAAGATGATTTTAGCCACTTTCTTCTGACTCTGTCTCAAGTCTAAGAAGTGAGACCAGAGCCCTTTACCTATTTTGGTATTGCCAGTCCTCTCCAATTGCTCTGATTTCTTATATGGGCAGTCTAATGAGATTAATGAGACTGCTGCTTCTATTCACATGCAGAAGCACTTATCCTGAGTAGATCTGTGATGCCACCAGTCATGATCCTAATTCAGACCTACTCTCCAGAGGGATTCCTGCCACGACTCTATTGAGACCCTTCCAGTCAAATAGAATCATCTTATTGAGTACATGAGCCCTTACAGAATAAAATATTTTGTTAATTGGGTTGATACCTTTCTTGATCCAGTCCTCCACTCCCTGATGTCTTGTGTCCCTTTTTAAACTTTTACACTAAGTTTATTTCAAGCAGTAAACTACTTGAGGCAGGAACCATGCTTTCTGCCTGCTTTGTGTTCTAAGCTCATTCCATCTGCACCCAAAGATAAAATTATATTATTGATAATAGTCTGCAAAATATTCACAGGATAGTATGGCATAAATCAGCATGACTGAATACTGCAGTAAAAAATAGCAGTCATAGAAAAGGCCTAAAATGAGACATATTGCTGATTTACTATAGAGGATAAATCTTATGCATTAGCTTGATATTTACTCTGTGCACAAATAGACTAAGTTAGCTCAATATTCATTTTTCTTAGCACTTTCCCTTTTTTTTTCTTTTTCATGAATATAAAAAGTACTCCCAAACACATCCCCTATGCACAAATTTGAAACACAAGAAACAAATTTATAATATAATGAGTTGGAGCAGTTAAGCAGCACAGATCTATTCAGAGACCCAGAATAACTTTTGAAATGTCTGCTACAGCAAGGCTGCTGGAGAGGCACATGACGACAAGAGGAATGTTCTGATTTTAGAAGGAAAGCTTAAATGGAGATTTTCAGCAATCCAGCCACCATTTTATGTAGATGTGCTGATCTCAGTCTCACAAAGTGCAGTAACATCATTGGGTGTATGTCCTGAACAGCATCACCAGGCATAATGAAAACTAAATTAAGAAAACAAATGCTAAAAGTCAGCACAGAGTACAATACTGATGGCCAGCAATAAACTCTTTACTGACTTGCTAATGTCATGGTGTATTTTAGCATGGCCCTTGGCTGAGACTGCATCCCTTGAATCCCTTTTCAGAGGAGAACTGAGAGAAACAGGAACAAAGAAATCTGCTTTACACACCAGCTCTGATGTAGCAGCATTAACAAGAATTGTAATTATGGCACCGTGCCAACGGGCCCTACAATTGCTGCAGCACCAACCTCAACGACTTTCCTCATTCAGTCATGGCCTATAAGTTTTCATAAAGCTTTCCATTAATAACTTATACTACTGGCACTCAGCAAGAATGTGCAAATGCAGCAAATTACAAGTTAAAAAAAAATTGAAGTCTCTTTATAAATGCTGATTCTGATACTGAACGTGAGCATGAAAGCCACAAATAAATAAATTAAATTATAAGTACTAGTCTTCTTTGCAGTTACATACATTGATGGGAGGAGGAAGACTGAGGGAAAACCAAATATGCTGTATCTGTACTTCTTTTCTGAGAAGGTAGTCACAGCAATCTCAATTTTCAGGTCCATATTCCAAATATTTATCTGTAGGGCAAGGGTCCCGCAATAGTTGTTTTTCACCATCAACGACTCATCTGTTGGTCTGGACACTTTTCTAGCTTTCCCACACCATCTGGTACATCAGCATATCCT
>KZ506863.1:85060-118246 GCA_002844005.1 Limosa lapponica baueri | reverse complement strand
GCGGGGGAGCAGGAGGAGGCGCAGCCGTTAACAGTCCGCGGGCAGGTGTGTGCCCCGGCTCGCAGTAGGTGTGCCCAGCTGTTGTAGCCACATCAGCTTCTTTTGAGGAGCAACAGTTATACCAACTTAATCTGTGGTTTTGGTAACAGGAACCGGGTTTGTTGTGATGTTGTTGGCTGAACTCTCTCGCCGGGTTTTCTTTTTTCTTTTTTTTTTTTCTCAGTAAATTGTTAAAACCGTACGTGTTAGTCTGTGGCTGTGTTCAACTTGCCAATTGCACTTACTCATTTCTTTAGTACGGAAAGAGGCTCTTTTTTCCTTGTGAGGAAACAGTAACAGAAGAGCGAGAATTTGTAAGAAAAAAAATTTGGTTTTTGTTTTTTTTTTCCTTGAGGAGAGACGGTAGCAGATCCTCTGTCATTTTGGGGTGAACGGGCTTATTGCTATCAGAGAAAGGCTTGTGGAAGAAGACCTTTAGGGGAACTTACCTTGGGGTTAACTGGTCTACTATGTCCCACCTGGGGATCTGCTCCATTGAATATCCTCTGACTTGTTCCAAAGATGTAGTCCATAAACCAGGCTGTTTCTTTTTGAGTTAGGCAAATTTCTTTAATAGTAACGTTTTAAAATAAATAAACTTCTTTAACGATAATCTTTTTGCATTTGATAGCCTGGGAGAGAAACAGCTGAGGGGTAGATACAGTAGATAAGCTTGTGACTGAAGTGGAGGCAGTGAACAGGAAAGAGCTGCTCACTCTCTTTCAGACGGAGAATTGCAACAGTCAAGTGATGCTGGAAGGCAAAAGATTGAAAACAAGTAAGAGGAAGAGGGGTTTTTACACAATACTCTGGTCAGCCGCAGAGTGTTTTGTCTCTTCCTCAGTCTACTGGATGTCACAAAACTTATGTGAGTTCAAAAGCACCTGGATGGAAGAAATCAGAATTTCATGAGAAGCAGAAAATTGTAACCCCTGGCTTTGGAAACTGCTGAGCTGTAAGGGACCGGAAACCGAAAGAACATGGGGAGAAGACGTTGGAGAGTGCTTATTCTCCTTCTGCTTTTTCTCCTCTTTCTAAGCATTTGCTCTGAGACAACATCCTGGGCTGAGTGGGCCCTATGCATGTGATGTGCCGGTTCCTCTGTGCATGTAGCTTTTCTGAGATGGTCATAGAAAGAGAAGTGAAATGCTGCTGTACTTGTGCAGCTGTGGGTTTTGGTCCTATATATCTGATACTGTTGGATTTTGGTCCAATTCTTGTGTATTTTTCTGTACACTGCCCACTTGTAAAGGCATTGGAAGATCACTAACAACCCTGGATAATGGTTTTTGACACAGGATTCGTATAAATGAGCAGTTCTTAAGGACTGCAACTTTTTGAAAAGCAGTAATGGCGCTTTGACCCCAGTAAAGGGTCAAAGTCCCGTGCTATCGTTAGGTATAAAGAAACCAGTGAGTGCTTGGAAGGGAAGCCTGAAAAATGTTGAAACACTGTTTGAGAACAAACAGGTAAGTCCGGAGATTGTTGATCACGCGGATCTTGTCAGCCTGGCAGCTGTTTAGCCTGGCCAGATATGGCTGAAGGCCTCAGCGGGTGTCCACAATGTACAATATGATTTCAGGAAGCTTTCTGTCCACTAACAGGGCAGAAGCACATTTTCAGACTTCAGCAGAAAGATTTCAGGAAAGGGTGATGCAGAGATTTTGGAAACAGGTTAGCTGTTGGTCAGAGCTAGGAGAGATGCACCAGAGAGATACTGATGTACTTGCTCAGCTGTTAGTCTTTGTTGTCACACCTATGTGACAAGGTGACTTCAGGTAGGAAGTGAATAAGGAGTGTGGGCTGTCCGGATGCGTGCTGATCAAGTGAGTTTGGTCTCACTAACAGATGATGCTTAAGAGGACTCTGTCAGGAGTTTATGGCATTTGCGTAGCTGTTACAGCCTCAGAAAGGCATCAGGAGTCCTACAGTGACTCTAGCTTTTGAGGTCTCCTAGGAAATATCAATAAAGGAACTAAGAGATCCAGCAGATGAGTCACAAAAAGCTCATTTCTGCAATGTAAACTGCAGGGTGCTGAATCCAGTGAGGGAGGTAAGTTCTGTGTAACTGTCAACAACTCAAGCCTCATCAGACCTTTTACTGAAAAACTTAGAACTGAAGAAGGCTTCACCAGGATTTACAACCCAACCAAGTGTGACGCATAGGTCCTTCTGCTTTGAGTACAAGAGGGACAACCGCCCAGACAGAAGCGTCATTAAACAGATGACAGGGTACACACCAGCCTGTTGGAGACCCACACATCCTCCTGCTCTGTCATATTGTCGAACTGCAGTGTGGCTTGCGTGGCGCGTCAGGAAGCCAGCCTCTGACCCGTGGTGCAAATCAAAGGGGGTTTCGGATCGACATTGTGGAGCACAGTTGGCCTGTCTGCGTTTTTGTGGTGCATTTTTGTTTGGTGGGGGGGGGTCTTTCTGGATGCTTGCTTTTCAGGCAAGAGCAAGTCAGCACCCTAAATCTTACACAAAAGAGGCATAGGTGTCTGCAGATTTTTTCCAATTTTGCATGTGCTTTTGCCTCACAGGAGACTGACATAATCTCTATACTTCTATGTTTTTAATTCTTTTATCAATTGATAACATGTTGAAACCATTGCCCACTGTATCCCTGCTCCCGCCCACCATCACACTGAAAAGGGATAAAATTGACCCAGCTACTGTCATGCCACATTGCATCTTATGCATACAGGGATTTCCAAATATTAAGCAGGGAATCTAGAAACTGTTCTCACTGTGTGAATTCGCTGTGCTGGGCCCATTGAGCTAAGGCAGGACTGCAGGATCCCATGGATCTGTGGCACCCAGATCTGTCTTTGGAGTTTGTGAGATTCAGCCTGCTTCTGCTACACGGGAGAACGGAGCACAAATAAGAAGCTCCATAGTACAAAGATGTGTGGTTTATAAATCCATATCAGCTGGAAGGCTGATGATGAAGAGGAGGCTGTTGTGCACAGTACTTTCATCAAAATGTGGATGGAGAGGAGGAGAAAGCTACATACGCCTTGGGAGTACTGCTGCTGTGCTTTCCTTGAGGGAAGATACTGTGGTATTTGTGGTAAATGCAAATAGTACAATGTTTAGTTCCTCGAATTTCTTTGTAATCATTACGCACACAAAGCTTAAGTATGATCTCACAAAAATGTGTGTCTTGCCATGTAAGAGACACTGTATACCATATGAGGTACTTGGGCATAGGTGAACTTGCAATGCAGATCATCCTGTCTGAACAGAGTTTCGGAAAGTACTACCAGGACTGTGGGGTCATACCAGTAGCCCAAATTTCTGTCCTTGGCTCAGTGGCAGAGCTGTTTTATCTGTGGTGGGAACAAGGCCATTGAGACCTGAAGTCTTGATACCCCAAGTACTGTGTGAGTCTTGAACTTGCCGAGGCTTTTAACAGAGACTCGTCGCATCTGGGTGCTTTCCTGCCTCTCCCCAAGTCCTCTTTCTTCAACTTGCCATAGAAGGAAATTAGGTTGCTTTGATGTGATCCGTTCTTTCTACGGTGTTTCCGCCCCTCCATGTTCTTGGTGCTTAGAAATGCTATATGAGGAAACAAAAATACATGCTTATTATACAGATAATGCTTATTATGCAGATAATGGCTTCCACAGTTTATCACACAAAGCGTCCATACTCACTACTTTTCAGCTAACATTTTACACTTTTCTTTTGTAATCTGTGCAAGAAATAATGTTGTCCCTGCTACTTCTGTACATGCGACTGCACACACGCTTGAAACACTGACAAGACTGAAGGCTGCAGGCACTGGCAGGATGGAGCAGACACCAGGACTTTGTTCAACCACCAAGCTGGCTGTGCCCCTATCGATCTGCTGGTTCAGAGCGTCCTAAAGACCTCCACGAGGGGAAGAGACCAGAGCAAAGTCTAGGAGGTAGGTCTGCAGCTTTCCTTGAAATGATCTTGCTGATGTGACAAGCTGTGACTTTGGCAGCAAAGACTTTGATGTGGGGGGAACTGACTAAAGGATGTGATTTACAGTGGGGGCTTGCAGATGAGTCTGCAAGCAGCTCGGTGGAGAGGTGAAGGAAATGGAGAAATATTTTGAGCTGTTAATGGGAGCTTTTCTGCAGCGCAGTGCAGTTTCTCCTGCCTCCCTGTCTAACAGGAAACATCCACGCTCTTTTACGGTGCTACTCCTTGCCAACGTACACAAGTTCTGGCCCTTTGGGCCTGACTTTTATGTTATGCGGTAGTTTGGGGGTAAAGGTTAACCCTCTCTCCACTATAGTAATAGTATTATTCTAAACCCTCATATGAGCAGGAACAAAGCTGTTAAACTCTAGATTGCCTCAAATTGTAACTGAGTAAACTCAGTAAACTCTATTTACTGAGATTATAATTAACTAACTATATTTTTTTTATTATTTATATCTTGACTCCTGCCTTTATGGTGCATTAAATCCTTGGCAAACGTGGAAACTCCTATCTCTTAAAGTCAGAGAATTTAAATACTCAATCAGGCTTGAGAATTTCCATGGCTGACTATCCCTGGTGTTTCTAAACACTTCCTTGCTTTAACAGGGCTGCAAATCCTCTGACTGGCAGGACAGAATATTTTGGGATGTACCAAGGGATTTGCCAAGAGATTTTTCTTTTCAGGTATCCACAAGAACAGCTTCCATCAAAAGTTATTGTAAAACAGTTCAGATTCACTGGGGATGCAGAGAAGCCAGGTTCACTTCTCTCTTGTGCTGCTGTCTTCTTGCATGACCCTGCAGAAGATGTTTGCCCCTTTTGCTGGCCGGAGTGCAGAGACACAGACTCTCTTCACCTCAGCATAATTCTGGGACGTGGACATGCAGGAATTAATGTTAGTTATTTTACCGCAGTCATGGGGATTGCCGATTTGCTGGAGGCAACTAGAAAAGAGCATCCAGCCTTTTCTAAAGAATATATGGAGAGTTGGGACTGAGGGGCAGACAGACAAAGAAAACAACTTACTGTCAGCACAGCAGATTCTGTAAGGAAGTGCAAATCTATGTATCCCATGCAATAAAGAGTCCTCATATTTAGCACTGGGATAACAAAATCATTGTGAGACCGGACAAAGTCATGTGTGATATCCATAACAGCTAAATCTTTGCCAACCTGTGTTTCCCTTGTATCTGGTGAGAAGCTGTCTTTGCTCTTCCAGAATCACAAACCAGGTAAACTGTAGATTATTGTTGTTCCTTGGGGCACCATGTTATTTTAAGTCTTCAGGGTCTTAAAACTGGCAGGCTTATCATTTAATTAGGCTTGGGTCTAAAAGTAATGGCGTATTTTTCCACATCTCACGATTAGAGGTCCATAAGGCAGCATGTAAGTAATTGTAGTCACTTAGCTCTTAAGTTGTCAATCATTTAGAGGAAACCTAATCATTACATTAGGTAGGCCAAAACAGGGGGCTGAGCTGTGTGGAACAAGGCTGGCGGTGGGCATAGCTATGTTACAAGGGCATAGACTGAGGCTCCAGTGCAGGGAAAGTGGGTGGAAAACGAGACAAACATGATAGAATCAACTTATCTAGATTTAATGCCAATAAAAAGTACTCCTGCAGAAGCTCCGTGATCCCTATCAAAGTTTTGCGATGGAAATAACCATCTCGCAGCAGTAAACACTAGCACATGAATAAATTAACTTTCCCAGCTAGCAGCATTGAATAATCAAGTAGAGTTAAAAGTTTAATTCAGACAGTTTACTAGAAAAAAAAAATAAAATAAATCACTTAGCAAAGCACATCATTACTTTTCTCCTTCCCCAGCTTCTTGGGAACATCATCCCTTCTACCTTCCCCACACACCCAACAAGTGACTTGATTTGTATAGAGTAGAGGGAAAACCACAAGAACTGAGTCTTTCTGCAGAGCTGGTCATGCAAACCACTCGACCAGGTTTGCATTGCTGTGCGAGTGGGTGTGTATTGAGCAAACAGAGATATTTTATCAGGGAGAACATTTCCCAGAGTGTTTTTGCCTGGAGGAGAGGGAATTGTTTCCGTAGTTCCTGCTATTATAGACACTGGTTTTGCCTCTGTTGCCTTTGAGGGATGGAGAGTAGCAAGTCAGAGAAAGCACCTGCTTTGCTGCTCTGTTTGATTTGTCATTGTTGTTAATGCTACCTACATGAAAGCACTTACCCTCATTGATCCCTTTCTCCATTCTCCTCTTTCATCATTTCCCAACCTCTCTTCTGCTGCTTCTACTCTTCTCAGCACCCATCCTCTTTTTATTTTTTAACCTAAGTGATAAGCAAGTAGCCTGGTTTGTGCTGTCACCAGCAGAAAGACTTTTGCATGGGAGAGAGAACAACATGGTGCGGTAGGAGCACTCCTGCTCCCCTGCATCCGCTGTCCTGGTTTGAGGTAAAACAGAGGCAATTTTCTGTTCAGTAATTTTGCTTTTTAGCTAAGCCTAACTAAACTCTTCTAACTAACTAAAACTCTGAAATTAGCAGCTTATTGTGCAGTAAGTTTTGTTCTCAGAGTGATAAGACCTGATTATGCCAAGGAATGGTATGCAGAGAGGCTTTTGCTGATACTTACTGCTATAACAACCAAGGTCAGCTAACTTTGTTATTTGCCTGTTTGAAGGTTTGGAAGTGGAAAAGCATAGAGGGGTCACATCTGTGGGGAGGAGGGGACAAGACAGGTGACCCAAAACTGACCAATGGGCATTCCATCCCATTTGCCCCATGCTCAGTATAAAAGCTGAGAGATCAAAGGGTCAGCTCTCTTTCTTCAATGGCTGGCATCCAAGGAGGATCCTGTCTGTTCGCCTGCCTTTGATCCCAGTCCGAGCATTCCTGAATCCAGATCTGGAATCCAGCTCCCATCCATTGTTGAGTCCAGTCTGGGACTTTCCCTGTGCCTGCTGGTGACATGATCATCATCCTGGGAGCTAGATACTGGTTTGTATATATTATATGTATTTCATTGTTTTCTTTTTTTTTTAATATTTCATTAATTTATTAATATTTTCATTAAAGTAGTTAGGTTTTTTCTAAGCTTATAAATCTCTTTATCTCTCTCTCCTCTTTGAGAGAGAGATAGGGGAGAGCATTTGTCGCTTGCTTCAGTGGTCAGTTAAGCCCAAACCACAACAATCCACTCTCTCCACTTCCTCTCCTTCTACAGACTTGCATTCAGACTTGACCTCTTCACTTAACTCTTGCTCTGTGGAAAGCACAAAAGCAGTTTTCCCCATGACAGCATTTGTAGTGAGTACTATGCATTTTAGATACACCAAGGAGAGAGCACTGCCTACTGACAGCCTGAATTTTCCAAGAATGCGTATTCTGATAGCAGCCAATGTGTCTTGCCACTTTGTGCTCTGGTTAACCACTCCCAAGCTGATGTGACAACAGATAAAGAGATGGTTCCCACCAGCTGTCTGGAGCGCCTTTCCTTCTCCATAGAGTCATCCTGCTCTGAGCAGAGATCCCTCCAGCCTCCCTGGACAAAACCCAACCTTCAAAGCAAGATTTTTATCCTTCTGCCTATGGGGAGGCTTCTGATGCATCTTGTTCCCACCAGGCTCTGGGTTTCCTGTGGTGGACCCGGGCAGTTCATGACAGCTCTACCCTGAGGACGGCGTTCAGGGAGCTTGTGGTCTCTGCAGATCCACCTGGCAGCTTCTCCCTTTAATCACTGAAGCGCTTGTGTTTAATGGAGCAGAAGCTATACCAGAGAAGACACGAGGAAAGAGAATGAAGTGCTGGGGAGTTGCAAAATTTCTTGTAGTCTCAGACAAAGTTTTTGACAAGCTGTTAATAAATCGGTGTGATTTGAATACAGGCAGTCTGGGAGTACCTCTGCAGTGCACATGAAATGTTGGAACACCATCACGGATTTTGATGAGGTGTAGTGGCTTGGGCTGGGCTGGTCACTAAACAAATGACAGACGCTCTCTTTAACCTCTCTCCCTTCCCAGAGGAGGGAGAGAGAATAAGGGAGAAAAACTTATGGATCAAAAAGAACACTAAAACTACTTTAATGAAACACTAATAATAAAAAGAAAAGACAGTAATATTAATAAGAAAATAGTGAAATGTATATACAATATATACAAAACTTGTATCAAGCTCCCGATCATGATACCGTCAAGCATTGGAAAAGTCCCAAACTGGACTCAGTGACAACCAGGGACTGAATTCAGAAACTGGATTCAGAACCTGGATTCAGGAACGCATGGATCAGGTCTGAAGGCAGAAGAACAGAGAGAGTCCTCCTTGGACACCAGCCATTGAAGAAAGAGGCTGAGAGGCTGACCCCTTTGATCCCTCAGCTTTTATACTGAGCATGATGCAGATGGGATGAAATACCTGTTGGTCAATTTTGGCCAATGAGGCCAATGACACATTTGACCTTTCTTGGACTGGTTAAAGCAAACTCTTAATTGGGTACTTTTAAGTTACAAATGGTCTCTAACAAAAGTAGCTTGTCTGAACCTTCACTGTTTTTCATGGTCAAGTTTGCCCCATGGGAGTTTTTGCTAGATGGGGAGAAGGAGAAAAGAGTAGGTGTTAAAATGTACATACAGGTCTTTGACTTTTGAATTAAAATTACCTTGAATAATGCAGCTTCTACTTTAGAGAAATGGCTTTATGGAAACTGCTTTATTCCCAAGAAGGCTGTTTCCAATAGCCATAGATGAGTTGTTTGTGAAGAAGGAACCGGAGGGGCTTCTGGAGGGGTTGGAGGGCTGCTTCTTCAGTGCCAATGGTGTCTGCTGTCTTTTTTGCTGCAAAGCAGTCAGTTTTCATATTTTCTAACTTGTACTGCTGATACAGGAATGCAAGGGGCAGTTGACTGTGTGGACTGCAGGAGAGACTTGCCATGTAGAGCAAGTGGAACATGAGAGTTGGTAATTTGTTTCTGCTCAGGGTGAAGGGAGCTGCAGACTCCTGCTGCGCAAGAATGACATGGGCTTCACTGAATTGCACAGTCTGGGAGTTGCTGTTACTCCGGATACACAGGGTTTATGGAAAGAGCAGAAGTAGTAGTGTGAGGAGCAGCAATAAAGCCCTGGGCTCTCTCAGGAACCAGAGCTCTCCATATGTAAATCATTAGGGTCTTAGTAAAGTGGAAACATGCCTTCATGAGCCCAAAGCCTGCCAGTTTCTCTGCGCTGCTGAAGGGAACCCGCCTGTTTCTCTGGCTTGCTCAAAGCCCTCCTTAACCCTTTATAGAGGGGTGGCATCAAAGAGGGCTGGTGGATCCAAGCTGTTGAAGGTCAGCCAGAGTGTGAGGACATACACACTCCTCTTTGTGTATGTGTGGTCTGCTTCCCTCCAGGGAAGAGATGCTGGACCAGTACGACATATCCTATGCTACCCCAGATGTGCAGTTCAGCAGCTGAACCGTGACGATTTATTTGTCTGCCTAGCACTGAGAAGATGCAACAGTTTAAAAGGTCTGCTTTTGCAGTGATTTGGTAAATATAGTGAACCGATGCGTAGGCACGCTTAAAGCTAAATTAAATCTAACTTACATTGATTGGTGGTGTTTCTGCAGCATCTTAGATATTTGATGTTATGGAACTATCATAGAATCATAGAATGGTTAGAGTTGGAAGGGAACTTAAAGATCATCTAGTTCCAGCACCCCTGCCATGGACAGGGACACCTCCCACTAGACCAGGTTCCTCACAGCCCCATTCAACCTGGCCTTGAACACTTCCCAGAATGGGGAATCCACAACTTCTCTGGGCAACCTGTTCCAGTGCCTCACCATCCTCACAGTAAAGAATTTCATCCTAATATCTAGTCTAAGTCCCTTTCAGTTTAAAACTGCTACCCCTTGTCCTATTGCTACAGTCACTGATAAAAGAGTCCCTCCCCATCTCTACTGTACACCCCCATTAAGTACCAGAAGGCCACTGTAAGGTCTCCTTGGAGCCTTCTCTTCTCCAGGCTGAACAACCCCAACTCTCTCAGCCTGTCTTCATAGGAGAGGTGCTCCAGCCCTCTGATCATTTTCATGGCCCTCTGCTGGACCCATTCCAACAGGTCCATGTCCTTCCTGTGGTGAGGACTCCAAAGCTGAACACAGTACTCCAGGTGGGGTCTAACGAGAACGGAGTAGAGGGGCAGAATCACCTCCCTTGACCTGCTGGCCATGCTTCTTTGGATGCAGCCCAGGATGTGGTTGGCTTTCTGGGCTGCAAGTGCACATTGCTGGCTCACGTCGAGCTTCTCATCCACTAACACCCCCAAGTCCTTCTCTTTGGGTCTGCTCTCAATCTGCTCTCTGCCCAGCCTGTATTTGTTCTTGGGATTGCCGTGACCCAGGTGCAGGACCTTGCACTTGGCCTTGTTGAACTTCATGAGGTTTGCACGAGCCCACCTCTCCAGCCTGTCTAGGTCCCTCTGGATGGCATCCCTTCCTTCCAGCATGTCGACTGTGCCACACAGCTTGGTGTCAACAGCAAATTTGCTGAGGGTGCACTCAATCCCACTGTCTATGTCTCCAACAAAGATGTTAAACAGCACTGGTTCTAGTACCAACCCCTGAGGAACACCACTCGTCACTCATCTCCAGTTGGACACCGAGCCATTGACCATAACTGTTTGAGTACAGCCATCCAGCCAATTCCTTGTCCATTGAGTCATCCATCAGTCAAATCCATGTCTCTTGAATCTGGAGACAAAAATGTCATGCAGGACAATATCAAATGCCTTGCATAAGTTCAGGTAGATGACATCAGTTACTCATCTCTTATCCACCAATCCTATAAAGCTGTTGTAGAAGTATGCCAAGTTTGTGAGGCACAATTTGCCCTTAAGCGAGTCCTTACTGGCCATTTCCGATCACCTCCTCGTATTCTATGTGCCTTAGCATAGTTTTGAGGCGGATCTGCTCCATGATCTTGCTGGGCACAGAGGTGAGACTGACTGACCTGTGTTTTTTTTCCCATTCTAAAAATGGGAGTTTCCCTTATTCCAGTCAGCGGGAACTTCACTGGATTGCCATGACTTCTCAAATATGATGGCTAGTGGCTTAGCAACTTCATCCACCTGTTACCTCAGGGCCTGCAGATGAATCTCATCAGGTCCCATGGAGTTGTGCACCTTCACGTTCCTCAGCTGGTCTCAAACCTGGTCTTCTCCTACAGTGGGCAGTTTCTTATTCTCCTAGTCCCTGCCTTTGGCAACTTGGGCAGTGTGACTAGAACCCTTACCGGTGAAGACCAAGGCAAAAAAGTCATTGAGCTCCTCAGCCTTGTCCGTATTCCAGGTGACCAGATCTCTCATTTCCTTCCAGAGATGGACCACATTTTCCCTAGTCTTCCTTTAATTGCCAACATACCTATAGGAGCTTTTCTTGTTGCCATTCCTGGCCAGATTTAGTTCTATCTGGGCTTTAGCTTTCCTAACCTGATCCCTGGCTGCTTGGACAATTTCTCTGCATTTCTCCCAGGCTCTCTGTCCTCGCTTCCACCCTCTGCAGGCTTCCTTTTTCTGTTTGAGTTTGTCCAGGAGCTCCTTGTTCATCCATGCAAGCCTCCTGCTGTTTTTGCAGAACTTCCTCTTTGTTGGGATGCACCACTCCTGAGGTTGGAGGAGGTGATCCTTGAATATTAGCTAGCTTCCTTGGGCCCTTCTTTCCCCCAGGGTATTATCCCATGGTACTCTGTCAAGCAAAGGCCTGAAGAGGCCAGAGTCTGCTCTCCTGAAGTCCAGGGTAGTGAGCTTACTGTGCACCCTCCTTGGTGCCCTAGGGATCTTGAACGCCACCATTTCATGGTCACTGCAGCCAAGGCTGCCCTTGAGCTTCACATTCCCTACCAGCCCCTCCTTGTTAGTGAGAACTAGGTCCAGCGTGGCTTCTCTCCTCATTGGCTCCTCTGGCACTTGGAGAAGGAAGTTATCATTGACGCATTTCTGGTACCTCCTGGATTGCTTATGCCCTGCTGTGTTGTCCCTCTAACAGATACTGGGGTGGCTGAAGTTGGGTGGCCTGTAGCAGACCCCCCCACCTGTCCCTGCCCTCCCTTTAATCCTGACCTATAACCTGTCAGTTGGCTCCTCATTCATCCCCAGGTGGAGCTCCATGCACTCAAGCTGGTTGTTAACATAAACACCCCCGCCTTGTCTACCTTGCCTGTCTGTCCTGAAGAGCCTGTATCCTTCCATTCCAACACTCCATTCATAGAAACCATCCTACTACGTCTCCGTGATGCCAGTGAGATCATAGTCCTGCAGGTGTGCGGACATCTCTAACTCCTGTTTATTCCCCATCCTATGTCCATTTGCATAGTGGCATTTAAGGGGCATTAACTATAAATAATGCAAATTAAATAATGTAGGAGAGTTACAGGCTTCACTTGCAATAGCCCTGCTAGCTCTGTGATAGTGCATAGTGGCCTTAGCCAGTGTGTTTAGATCAGAGTGCAACAAAAATTACACAGTATTCAGGTGAAACTGCAGAAGAGCTTTTTAGGCAGGCAGATCATCACTCTCTCTTAGGCTCTGCCTTGGAGGCCAGGATTGCCACATCTACTTTTTACAAATTTTTGCAGCAGAGAATATCTTTTTTATCATGAGAAATGCAAATGAAGCAGCAAACACTGCTCTCTTTAATTTTGATGAAATAAAAATCTAAACTGCAAGACAAGCCAAAATGTGGATTATTGCCATCTCTGATACTTCATTCCCATTAAAAATTGGATTTTTTTTAGAACTTTGTCCAGTTCAGTTTAAATAAAAGCTCTTCAAATAGGAAATGTTTCTTTTGAATTCAAAAGAAATATATTAAATTGAGGCAACATGCGTATTTTTCGGGAGTGTCAGTGAAAGGCAAAAACACCAGGTTGTTCACAAGGCTTACAAAGCAAGATGTTCACTGTTTTCTGAGGAGGTCGCATCTGGTGTTCGCAGCACACTTGACCCATGCTTAACCCTTCTCAAGGATGCCCTTTAAATTTCAATGTTGCAGAAGGCAGACTAGAGCCTTGCTGTCAATCAGAGGAGTTGTAATTAGTGCCTGCAGTGGGAGTTTTTAGCTGGACTGGTCCCCAGCCATGGTGCTGTGTTCCCACCTGAAGCCCAAGCACCTAGGGAGGGGATTTCCTCCTCTTCCCAGCAACTTTACCCATTTTCATTTTGTGATTGAGTCCTGAGTGGTGTGCATGGCTTTATAAATAAAAAAACACTTTGATGCAGCAATCTTTGCAGCTTGAGGGCATGATCGTGACAGGCCAAGAGCTGTAGTCGGTGCTTGGGGAATGGATGCTTTGCCTTTGTCCATCTTCTGTGAACGCAAGCAGCAGTTGTGAAGGAAGAGCCACTTCCCAGATTTTTATAAAAATTTTTTTGTATCTTGCATTATAGTGCTAGAGACAAGGGAAATGCAGATTTATCCAATGGAAATCTCCAGATGAATTACCGTGGATTAAATTTTCATGCAACAAATTGATAATGGGTCTGTTAATCAGACTCATACAAATGCAGGTGTTTGTTCCTGGCCTACATGGAGAGGGTAAAATCTGGGAGGTTTAGCAAAAGTGTGGTGCAGAGGGAGGAGAGGAGAATTTCCCTGGGAGCCAGGGTTTGTGAAAGGGCTGTATAACTCAGGGAGGATCTGGACAGAAGTCTTACAGCCAGTGAAGTCTTGGGGCTCCTTCCCTCCTCGAGTGCTTGGCTGTGTGAACTCTCCCCCATTCCTGTTTGCAGGAGTTGGGGTGACTGCTGGAGGGATGGGATGGGATGGGGAAGGGCAGGCACGGGAGAAAGTCACTGGCCAGAAGCTGTGCTCTCATGCCGAATCCTGTCCCGTTCCCCTGTCAGCACCCAAAAGCAGAGTCCCAGAGCCCAGGCTGCACTGAGGTTGGCGTGGGAAGGAGAGTGGGAGAAGTGGGGTGCTGCAGGTGTTGCTTCCTTCCGATGGAGAGGTGCCTGGTCAGATACTTGCATGATATGCTGCAGACTTTGCTCACGACAGATCCAGACTAGCCATGGCCCAAAGACATGGTTAGGAAAGTGCACAGGGTAAGTGCTTGGTCATGTGTAGAAATGTTAGGACGCAGCGGAGCTAGAATTAGAATTGTTTTAATACTTTTTTCCCCCTCCAAACAGAATCCTAAAAGCAAGCTTTAATTTACCTTTAGTTAGCCTTTCCTAAGCAATTACAGTATCTCAGTAGAAATTCGACATTTCTGTGTTGTTATAGTAATCTATGTTGTAAAAGCCAAGAGAAATAGCCACCAGTTCGCCTTCCTTCTCTGGCCCTTATAGATGCACTTTACTTTTACCTCTGTGACAGTGTTCCAGTGTGAGCTGGGGTGATTTACCCAAGCAGGTTGCCTATGGATGGTGTACAGGTGCAAACACTGCTTTTCATGTTTGTGATGTGCCCACTGTAGGGGTTTGCACACTTTTGGGAACTCTGCAACTTCATTGGCTGTTAATTTATGCTTACAGGTTGCTGGAATAAGATTCAGTAGTTTGCAAGCAGGAGCAACAATTTTTCTCAGGAAGGAAAACTTCTGCACATCTGACTGATAGCAGCTGGAAGAGACTATTGAGGCAACAGGTCTTTACAGGTTTTCCCATGTGATCAGCTCATACTTCATTTTCCCAAACCTTTTCTGTGATACTCAAAATACACGTTTGACTCTCTATATTTCCTCTGTTCTTATTTCCATTTTCTCACTCTCTTCCCTAGTCGCTGCAAAGCAGTAGAAACTAAGGTCTAATTCTGTGTCCTTATGTGTGTTTTCTAGCATGCTTTTGCCTTCAGCGTGGCCTTCCTTATCAGCACTTCCTTTAATTCATCATAGCTCAGTTCATAACTTCGAACACTTTTCGGTACACAGGGGAAAAGGTTTTTTGAGTGTTGCACGAGCCCCAGGAGAGCTGCAGAATTCTTCTGCAGCCTCCCTAAGGAAAGACGAGACGTGCGCACTGGATTGAAGCACGGAGGAAGGAGTGGAGCTCCACTGCTTGAAGAGTGCCGTCCGTGAATTTCTGGTCCTTCTGCACGCCCAGCATTGTTGCCTGAGGCAGACGCAGAACCTCAGCCTGGCTGGAGAGTGCCTCGGAGGCAAGGACCAAGGGTTTCGATTTGAGAGGGGCATGTCTCAGCCTTTGCTCAGTCCTCTCAGGAGGGTTCGTCCTGCTGACTGGCCAGCCCAGCATTAAGCGAGCAGAAGGGCTTTTTCAGGAGGGTGTGAAATTCTCCCACCACCTTATTCCTCCATTTGTGACATTGTGCAGCTTGTGCAATTCTGAAGGTGTAAAGCTGCCCAAAACAGCTTCTGGCAGGGAGGAAAATAGGAAAAAAAGGCAGGCAAATACACCAGCAGAAATCCCGGCCGATTTCTGGATGCAGTACAAACATTGCTGTCATGGATCTAACTAGCAAACCCTCTTCTGATCCAGCAGTAGATAAAAGCAGATTCAGAGAACAGAGCGATGGTCAAGAAATGTTTTTATTCGTAAAAAATTTCTGTCAGAAGTCTTGGCAGCTGGTAATTGCCTGCTGCTCTGGTTCCAGAGAATTCAGCTTTTTGTCCATATTCATGTATTCGTGAAGGTAACTCTGGAAACTTTCAATAGCCAGCTGTTTGCCTAATTCCTTCTTGAATCCTGCTGAGCTCATGGTCTTTACAGTACCTTATGACAGGCTATAATTATGTGTTGTGTAAGAACACATGTTTTGTTACACAACACAAATGTGTCTCCCTTGTATTTGTTGCATGTCTGTTTTCTTTGAACATCCTTTGCTTCACAGATGCAAAGGGTAAATGAAAACACCCGTTTCGATTCTCTGAACCATTCAGCACTTTGCATCCCAGACAGTAAGAGCCCTGAGCAGGTTAGGTGCTGTCTATGTGTGTATATAGACCAGGTGTGTGATACGTGTTTGTCACAAGATGAGGTAAGCCTCCAATAATTTCCTCAGGAGCCTTCTCACATGTAGAAGGAAAAGTGCAAACATTTCACAAAAAAAGGCAAGATAGCAATGCCGAGCTCCCTTCCTTGCGCAAAGTCTTTGTGCAAAAGATGGAATGTTGTTCCTGCGTATAGTATGGTAGCAACCGAGAAAATTACCCGTCAGCAAGATAACCAGAGGTAACACCTGATCAGTGCTACTCCAGGTAGGTTCTTCAGGTAGTTGTAGGTCCCTGTTCCATCTGCCATGTGTCGTTTGTTCCCTCCTCCTCCAGAGAGGACTGCATGAACAGACACTGCTATGTCTGAGTGAGGCTTTGAGTGCTGCATGAGGTAAGAAATAGAAGTTTTGCACTTGAATAAAAACCTGATAAGATCCTTCTGTCCGGAGGGATTTCATTCCCTGGTCTTGGGCTGTTCCTCAAGAAATCCTAGTCTTCTGCAGAAACTAACTTCATCCTGGTTAGAGGCAAATGATTTGTGCTTAAAGATCAAAGCTGTTCCCTTGTACAGATATACTGAGCCTGGCTGTGGAGCGCGTTGGAACAACAACAAGAGAGTATGAATTGACTGTGATAAGGATGGGACAGTGGGATATTAGTAGTGGTGAGCTGCACTGCTGGAGAGATGTTAGAATGCTTAAGGGTGGTTGGGGTCACATATGGCCTGATTCTGTGTGGACCACTGTGGTGATGGTGATATAGTGTGTGTTGTAAAAACAAAACCAAAAATCAACAAACAAACAGATGGGGCTGTTGATGTAATTGTTGGCTCCTGATGCTCTCATCTGACCAGATGCTAGCCAGGATCAGGGGGAGATCCTCCATAAACAAGGCATTCAGTGGATAAGCTGAGGTTTCTCACCAGTGCTCCTTAATTCCTTCCTCCACAGGGAATTTGAACCATGTCACCACAGTCTTCTGGATTTCTATGACCTCTTTATATGGTACACGAGTATCTTGTGGTGGGCAGTGCTGAAAACCACAGGAATGTTCAGGCAGCCGAGTGTGGGTCCTTTGCTCATCAGCTGCAAAGAGGGAGTCCTCAGTCCTGTCCAGGCGATTTCTTGCCCATCCTGGTCTAACTCTGGACCACACCAGGCTCCAGTGGTCTAGATTGGTAGTTTCAGACAGGGAAGCGTGACACAAGGGCTTTTTTGTTGGCTTGCCTAGAAACAGAATGTTTGGCTCTGGGTGGAATTGGGGCAGGTCTGCTGAGCCCTGGCATCTACAAAATAGGTACGTGTTGGCTTACCCTGCTACCTTCCCCACTCTGTACCTGGCACCCCCAGGGCAGACAAGGATGTGGCATTTGCTTCTCCATTCCTATTGCCCCCAGAAGAGAAATATCAAGGAGAAAAATGCACAAGGAAAGGGAAGGTCAGGGAGAACGGTCTAATGAAACAGCTCTGCCTTGACAGGCTGCATTTTAACTGAAGCTGCAGCTTGCAAGATGTGACATTGGTGGGAATGCTAAAGATGCCTAAGTTAGTCTTTGTCCTAGGTGTTGCACACACACCTCAATGCTTGATTTTACAAGCATGCATTGGATCTGCAGACATCTTAGCCTCATCTGGTAGCCCCACCATTTCATTCACTCTGAAGCACTGTGGAACAGCTTTTTCTTGAAAGAAAATACTGGGAGCTGGTCAAATTTAGAGACAAAGTAGAGCATAGTTTAAGCTAAGCCGAGCTAAGTTTAGTGCTGCGCCTCAATGTGGACTCTGGTCTAATTTTAATTCAGGGATAGCAATAATGCTGCTTGCACTCAGCTGGTAAAGCGAAGCTATGTGGAAAGGAAATCACTGTATTTAGCTTTTATCATGGTAATACCTCAGTTGTTAAGTTGCTACCAAGGAATGCTATAGCCTGCTGCATAAAACACACCTTGATGTGTGTGTTTTTGCAGTCATGTCTGAGGTTGTGTCAGGGAACAGATGTGCTATTGCTCGCTACTCCCCCTTCTGCCTCAAAAGGTTACACTATATACTCATTCCAGTGGATGGAAGTCTATTCTTCAGGACAGGTTAGCAGCATTTTCCAGAATAAATCTGGACACAAGGAGGACTCTGGGCTTCTCAGACCCTGTTGGGAGAAGATAGGAAGGAAATTAATTTGCTCTTGGACATCTTCGTGGGCCAGGCCCAGTGTGAGAGACAATGAGGATGCTCTGACTGAATTCTAAATATCTACTATTAAGCACACATTCTTTGCAGACTCACAAGAGATCCCCTTGCTGCTTCCATTGAATCCCCTAGAGTTACACAGGAAAATAAGCAATGCTTCCTACTCGCTTAGAGGACAGTCACGTTTCTGCCAATGCAGGGGTTGCTGTGCTTCAGTTAGTGACTCATAAGGAATTAAAAAAAGGTTTGGAAAATAAACAGTGGGAGTTTGGTTCCAACACTCTTATTTAGCTGTAAATCATCTGAAATCTGAGTTGGTTTATTCTCTTCAGTCAGCTAACACAGGGAAGTGAAATCTTTGCCTATTATTGTGGTAAAATCTGTCTCTGAATTAACGTGACAATGCAGAAGAAACTGCAGATTTCTAGTGCCCTGTCCTGCTAAGATGGTGTTTACACTGTAGACAGACAGGTGTGCATATGTCTTTGTTAAAAGCTGCAATTGCCTCTCATGCTTTGTTCCTGATTTAAAATACCATTATGTCTCTGTTTTCTTGCAGAATGAAGAGACGCAAGTGTCCCAACAAATGTCCCTCACGAAGGAAGATCCTGATCCTGTGTGTTACAGGGTGGCTGATTGCACTGCTGAAGCTCCTCCATGTTGAAAGACACTTCTTTCCCTCTAAGGGCATTTATTTGGTTGAACACTTCTTGAGCACTTCTTCTTATGTTAGAAATAGGTATTCCTACCTTAGAAATGAGTTCCAGTATGAAATTAATTGTTCAGCTATATATGAACAAGATCCTCATGAAATTGGCAAGAGTTTGGAGATAAGAAGAAAAGAGATAATTGATTTAGCTGATGAAGATATTATAGCAATAACGAGTGATTGCCATCTGTATCGTTCACTTAGGAAATACCACCTAAAACCTGTTTCTCCAGAGGAGGAGAGTTTTCCAATCGCCTATTCTTTAGTTGTTCACAAAGATGCAGTAATGGTAGAAAGGCTCATAAATTCACTGTACAGTCATCAAAATATTTACTGCATCCATTATGACCAAAAAGCAGCGAAAAGTTTCAAATCTGCTATGAACAACCTAGCTAAATGTTTCCCCAATGTTTTCATTGCATCAAAATTGGAGACAGTAGACTATGCACATATTTCACGGCTGCAAGCAGATTTCAATTGTTTGTCTGATTTGATGGATTCTTCAGTTCCCTGGAAGTATGTTATTAATTTGTGTGGCCAAGATTTCCCTTTGAGATCAAATTTTGAGTTGGTCGCTGAACTAAAGAGACTCAGTGGAGGAAACATGCTGGAAACTATAAAGCCAAGCAGTAGCAAAAGAGAACGATTTACGTACCACTATGAACTTATGAAAGTGCCTTATGAATATATGCAGATGCCTGTAAAAACCAACATTTCCAAGAATCCGCCACCTCATAATATTGAGGTATTTGTAGGTAGTGCCTATTTTGTTTTAAGCCGAGCGTTTATTCAATATACCCTTGAAAGTTCCCTTGCAAAAGATTTTTTTGAGTGGTCAAGGGATACATACTCTCCAGATGAACATTTCTGGGCCACTCTTGTACGTGTTCCTGGGGTCCCTGGGGAAGTTCCAAGGTCGGCCCAGGACATAACAGACCTACAAAGCAAAACTCGTCTGGTGAAATGGAATTATCTTGAAGATCACTTGTATCCTCCCTGCACTGGTACACACCTTCGCAGTGTCTGCATCTATGGGGCCGCAGAATTAAGATGGCTTCTGAATTATGGGCACTGGTTCGCCAACAAGTTTGACTCCAAAGTAGACCCTGTCCTGCTAAAATGCTTGGCAGAAAAACTGGCAGAGCAACAGAAGGAGTGGGTATATTTGTCGTCTGAAAAGTACTTTCTGCACATAAATTCTGTGAATGCCTCCCTATAGCAGCACAGTCTTCCCTGCTCTCAGTACTGTGTACTGTTGCAGCACAGCGCCTGCAGTTCCTCTGCCTTGACCTGCTGCAGGGTGTTAGTGAGCGAAATACCCATTCTGCGTAAAGTTCAGGGCCCTGGAGAGCCAGGTGCCTGCCCATTTATTTATGAAAAGTCATGCCTCTCTGATTAACTGTTTTTGTAACTTGCCACAATAATCCTGTAATTGTTCTTCAGGGTGATTCTGAGAGGGTGAGGCTTGGTTTTGGAGGCTGGCGCTGTCTGTCCTAATGGAGTATTTCAGAAACATGTTTTACATTGAGTGTGTTTGCATCTTTCCTAAGAAACTCCAACATGTCTGTCTGTCTGTCCCCTTTTCCTACACTTTTGTTTTTATTTAAAGGTGTGAAACAAAGACCTCTGTATCTGCTACCTCAGGAAAACTGGAAGTGCCCAGCTCACAGACAAAACCAAGAGATCAGCGTGACACCAAATGAGCCTTGTGGCCTCACCTGAAGTCCCAAACTTCCCGTCTGTGGGAGCTAACAAAGGTCTTCGCAATGTGAATATGACTGGATGATATAAGGGAAAGAAGATCCCTGGATAACGCATTGTCTGTAGCATTGTTCTCTTCTCCCCGCTCAACTGTGCGTTGCTTTTCCTTCTGTGAAGCGTGTGCTCAGGTTCCGTGCCATGCCTATGAAATCGGTGGTGGTTGATTGAAACAGAATTCTGCACTGTTGTTCTTCAAAGGCAGTATATGAGCGTGCCCTAAGGGCAGTCTCTGCAGCCCCTTAGAGTAGATATCCATGCCAAAAGAGGTTGATCTTCATTTCTAGCTCTGCCTGTAAAGATATCCTCCTGTGAAATCCCAGTCCTCTTGAGACAGTACGTCTACACATAGTGGACAAGTGCTAGTTCCAGTGTTCAGCAATGTGGTGCTGTATTGAAATGCAAAACATGCGAAGTCAAGCAGTAATCATTAAGAATAGCCATATTGCAGAAATGAAGACCCTGTGTAGACGTGTCTTTCTGTGCAAGTGTCTTGGCCGCGTGCCACCACGTTCCCAGGCTGATGGGTGCCGGGGCAAGCCCTGGTTCAGCTGTAGAGCAGCTGTTCTCCAACAGCCTCTGCTTTCCATGGCCTTGCCAGGCCTCCTGGTAGCAAAGTCGCCCAGAAGTGTCCTCGCAGCTGGGCACCCCATGCTACAGCTTGAGGGAAGTGTTTGTTACTGCAGGGGTCTCTGCAGAAACTCTTGCAACTCAGAAATGCCTCTTGGCATTTTGGGGGTTTCTGAAATGTTGCTCTGCCACAAGTTTGGATTCAGTGGTTCCAGTGGACCTTGGGGTCTAGCTTGCTACGTGCTGCTGTTCTCTTTCTGCCCATCTGTCTTTGTTTAAGGGGCCTCTTCCCATGACTGTCTTTGGGAAATCTGGTCTTATTGATCCACAGATTGCTGCAGTAACAACCATGTCTCGTACCCATGAGAAATCTTTGTTCTTATTTGAGTTGAAAGAATGAAGTCATTTTTTGGTCTCTGTTTTTGTTTATAAATTTAGTCATGCTCAAGTAATCTGTGGCTTAAGATCGGGTTTGAGAGTCAGGACTCATGGGGGTTTTTCCCCGTTTACAACTGATTTCCTATGAGACCTCAGAGGAGTCATCTGAGTCTTCTGTTTCAGCTGTTCCAGCTGTAAAATGGGAAAAACAATGTTCTATTATCTTCCTAAGCACTTCAAAACCTATGGATGTTGGGGGTTGATTGCACAGTACTAATTGCTTATCAAACTGTTTATGCGGTCTGTGGACACACAGGTCAGGTATTTCTTTGATGTACTGTTTCTGAAATAAATGGGGATTATTTTTAAAGTGTGTGTTGCTTACTTCAGTGACTTGCCATGTCTGCCCAGGGCTGTCCTGACTTGATGTGATTTATAGACACTATGTAGAAATTGAAATATTAACAGTATTTACAGATTCATACATCAGTAGTTGTATATAAAGTAGAGAGTTCCCATGTGGAAAAACGTTAATAAAAGATGTTAGGATCCCAGAGGACCAAGCCACAGCCTTCTGTACACATAAACTGATGTTTAATAATATAATGATATATTTTAAATTTTTTATTTAGTTAAATTGTCTTTATGTGTGTATATACACACATCCCCATTTGTGTTTAAGTGGTTTGCTCTACTATAAATTTATTAAAATAATCCACTAGCACATTAAATTTAAGTAAATAATTTTAACCAACATGCAACTTTGTGCTGCTTTAACTGAACTGGGTTGAATGATACTGGTTGAAATTGGGTTGAAATTTAACTAGTTTGAAATAAGGCAGCTTATGCTGCCTAGGTAGTGAGGAAATGGATGTGGAGATGGCACAGTGTGAAGATGCATCACCCATTACAGCGGTACATTTGCCAGCTAGGGAAGTACAAGTTGTACAGGCATAGTTGCAACTTTATGAAGTGCTGATTTTCTAGTGATTTATAAAATAGTTCTGGTTTTTTGAAGGTGACTTCAAAGGCTGTTCAGGCTTGTAGAAAGTCAGTTCACAAAAATCACTCAAGCTGGAAGATCATGTAACCCAGCCTCCCACTTACGACAGGATCGACCCTGAATTTAGGCTGGGTTTCTTGGCCTTTGTCCCAGGGAGTCTTTGTAGAATCTCTAAGAGAGATTCTGCAGCCTTCTGGGGCAACATTTTCCAATGTTTCCAGGAAAAAGAACACCCAAAATATAAGTTACTTAACTTTTGAATAATTTTGTCTGTTCTTTAATTGCGTTCAGCGATGTAGATGTACCATGTAGATGCCTGTATCATAGTTACATGACTAGATTACAAGGGTAGGTAATAAATTCATTACTTACCTTTGACTTCATCATCTTTGTTCTTTACACAGGTGGGTCTTTCTTTACTGAAAATGGACCTGAGGCATGATCCATAAACACCTTTCTCTCTGAGAAAAGTGGCTGAATCTAGTTTATGGCAAAGCAAATATGAAATTTTATTTGGGCTGAAATTTAGATTATAGTCAGTTGTCTGCCATTCTGCTCTCACAGGGATTATTTAATTTTTTTTGCCTTAGTAGATCTCAGGCATCCCTTTCCTCTTCCTCTCTTCCCCTTCTTCCCTTCTGGAAAAGATTCCTCTTGTAAGTTATTTCACAAATTTGAAATGCACATACATTTGCATGTATTAGCTGGTTCTCTCTGTTTTTGTTCTGGTGAGGAAGCCCTGTGCTGGCTTTCTTCCACCCACCCTGCCCTGTGCTGGTTGCATGGAGCATCTGGACTATCAGTTAACCTGATTTTCAAGTTCAGGAAGGATGTGTGTGCGCGTGCTAGTGCTGCTCCTGGCTGCCAGCACTGGTGTACAGGTCCAGCCCACCCTTTTGTTAGTGGCTGAGAACAGCAAAAGTGCTGAATGCATTCTAACATGGAAAAGTGAAGTGAGGAAGAAAAGGAAATAGTGAGCTTTAATGGAAGAGACACAGAGAAAACATTTGTACAGCTTGTCTCACTAATTAATTTATTAGGCTGGACATGGATTCAGGAGGATAGTATATACAAGCATAAGCGCCTCACTACATATTTTCTTTGACATTGGAATAAAAGGATGTGAAAGACTAGAAATTAGACACCTAATCTGGAACTGTAATTTAAACAGACCTGGCCTGTTGGGCCATGTCTATGGCTGCTATGTCATTACTGTGGCATTTGAATCAGAATGTATAAACATGAGAAAACTAGTATTTGGGCAGAAAACGTGGAGTATATGTGGCACACTAGTGTGTATTTACAGTGTGACCTTGGTCTTTAGTTCAGGTATAATACCTGTTTCTATTTGGTGTTTTTAGAGTACTTGCACTGCTCTTGGTGGTGATAATTTCCATTCACATAGAAATGATAGTTCAGAACAATGTGATCTCTTGGTAAGATGCGGTAAGTCTGTACTGGAAGTAACCCAGTGCTGTTTGGTATTTCAAGCTGATAGTTCGACATTCTGTCCTGCCCCTGTTTTTTCAGAACTGCCAGGCTCTTTGATTTTTCTGTGGCTGAAGTATACTAGTCTTGATAGTACCAATCCTTCTTAGAAAAGGGAGGAAGGAAAAGCCACAAA
This sequence comes from Limosa lapponica baueri, assembly GCA_002844005.1. Taxonomy (NCBI): domain Eukaryota; kingdom Metazoa; phylum Chordata; class Aves; order Charadriiformes; family Scolopacidae; genus Limosa; species Limosa lapponica. The sequence continues at coordinate 94,126 of KZ506863.1, read as the reverse complement.
ACTTTGGACAAGGCATTTTCTCAATAGAGACAGGAAGGAGCTGGACGGTATATTGTAAAGAGAGACAGGGACGATACAGGGCTGCCACTTAACGTGTCTTAGCAGAGATTTGCTTAAGTGGAAATGCTTGCATACAGCATGGATCAAGGTAAGCTAGACTTGAGTTAGTGCATTCTGAAAATGAAAGCTGGTTAGGAAATAATGCCTAGAGCCTGTATCAGTTTCTCTTCTTGTAAAAAATAGGTGCTCTTGAAAATTTACTGCAGCTTCACTAGGCAGTTACAAAAAGCCGCAGGAGACTGGGCTAGTTGCATCAGAGAGGGCATAAGAAGGACCCTCTGATTTTTTTGCATAAGGCAGGTAAGTGGTTTTTAATGCTTTCTGTGTTATTTGTAGAAACCAATTTAAAGATGTGCTAATTTGAAAAACCAGTGACTGATTTCCACCTTGCATCTCAAGTGTTTGCTATAACACATACAAGTTTATTTAAAACACTCTTCCCTGGGCTACAATTGGAGACTGCACTGTGATTTAATTAAAGGCAGCAGCTTCTCTATTGCTGAGCCTTTTTTTTTCTGCCTGAGATTGTTCTCTGAGACAGAAAGGATGATAAGTCTAAGCTTCACCTGGGGTGATGAGAAGATTAGAGAGTATACAGAGATGCTGCAGGTGGCATTGTTACCACTGTAGCATAACAGCTGGGAAATAAGAATAACTGCATCTTATACTGTAGAGGTTCAAGTCACTATTTATTCATTAACGTAATAGGAATTAGGAACCATACAGTTGGAAATAACTACATGCAAATATTTTAGTGCTAAATTGCTAGAGGCCATGGGAAGTAGGATGAAAGTGCAGGTGGTATGTGCATTTTTATCTGACGCATGGTAAAATGAGCTGTAGATGAATTGCAAGACCTTTCAGTTAGCAGAAATGTAGATGTCCTCCTTCTACAGAGGTTCAAAATGGCAGAATTAAATGCATCATCTTATTTTCTCCAAGAAATGTTATGCTTGCTTTTGTTTCCTGTGGTTGTTTCTTACCTTTTAATACAGAAGTCCCAGCTTATTTGTGGCTGTAAGATACCCATATCAATTAAATTTTATCACCTCTCAATTACTCCAAGATTTTTTGTAGTCCATAGCTTGCTTTTTGTCCTGTATCAGGTCTAAGGGCTCTTAATACAATCAGAATGTGTCATGGCTGAATTTCCATTTAATTTGCTTTAGCGGACATGTGCATGTGCTGAGCTATTCTGGGCCTGAACTGGTACAGCACTTGATCTTCCATCAAGTGATCTTCCATCACTAGGCAATTACCCATATTTTACTCTGCTTGTATTTCAAGGAAAAATTATCAAAGTTATCCTTTGTTCCTGTGCCAAACTTAATTTATTCTCCTTGTCTTGAATTCTGCTTGGTACAGGCGATACATAAAAAAGCTGCGTCAAGAAGATACATCCAAAGGACTAAAATTATGTATATCACCAAAAAGGAAAAAAAAAGTTGGTCTGGAAAAGTAATTTCAAATAATTGAAAAAAAATGTGATTAATTTTATCCCTGAACAAGGATAAAATATCCCTGAACAGGGATAAAATAAGAATATCCCTGAACAGGGATTAAATGCATGCAGCTGTTATTGCAGCCAGTTGGGGAGTTACTTCTCTGAATTTGGTATCGCTAATAATGTTCTTAAAAATGCACTCCTATTTCCAAGCTTTTGCTCAGCTGGTATATGAATGCCTGCAATTGGTAAGGCTTCATCCCTCTTCTTTGCAGATCAGAGTTTTACCCTGTGAAACCATGAGCAGATTTAAATGGTTTATTTCTTTGCCAGGCCTCAGATTGCAAACTTCCTATAGGGTAGAGCAGAACCAGAAAAGCGTCTGGCCATTGGCACACAAGTGATTGGACAACATCCCGAGGATGGAGCTGCCTCCAGGAAATGAGCTGGAACAGGAGTCATCCCACTCAGCCGGCAGAGCAAACACTGCCTCTGTTTCATTTCATTAGGGCACATCAGCATTATAATTTTCAAGACCAGCAAGCTAATTGTATTTGTGTTGTTTTCATCGGCTGCAGAACCTTGGAATTCTCTCTTATGGCTTTCTTAAATGAAGATTTATTTAAAATATCTGTACGTATATTTTGGGAACAGACAGAGTATATCTTCCTGTACTGCATGCCTTGTCCTCATTTGAAACCAAAGCAGCCAAATCAGGTTCTGAAGTCATAAACCCATAAAGAGCCGAAGACATGAGGAACCGAGTCATCCTAAAATTAAGTAGCTGTAGCATTTTGCTTCTCTATGGTCATTAAGTGGATAGTTTTATATTCAGTTTCAGAAACCTGAGGCATTTCATAAATTGGAATAGCAAGAAGTGGAGATATTAAAGAAAAATTTACCCGGAGCACTTACCTGGAAGTTTTTATTTCAGCCTGCTTCAAGTGAGCCGCTTTCATTTTAGTTGCTGAACAGATGTACACGTCACAGAGCTGCTGCTGGCACCACTGCCACCTTCCCCAGTGCCTCAGAGGCCGCGCTCTCCCCCTGGTCAGGCCGTGGTCACTGCAGACACAGGAGAGGGGGCAGAAGGGGTGGCCTCCGTCCCCCTGCTCTAGAAATAACTCTTCAGGCAGTGATCCTGCCTAGCAGTGTTTAAAGGCAGTTGGAATAGCTAAACGTGACAGATGGTGAGCTTCAATATTGCAGCTTTGGGAAGGAGTGGAGACAAGGTCTGGGCTGCAGTGGATCCCAACAAGAGAAAACACTCAGACTCGGGTGTGCAGAGATGTGCCCTTCAGATGACTAGATGCAGCGAGTGGAGGTTTGGGTTGCCTTAAGGAAATGTGTTGCACTCCGCAAGCAGCTGCAGCAGGAACTCACTTGCTTAATCCAAGAGTATTTGGCCACCGTTTCATCAAAACAGAGCTCACTCTGCTTTCATAATTCTACTATTTTTGCTTGGTTGGGGATTTTGACAGATTTTCTTCAAATCTACTTCAAATTTCTTAACAATTGAACTGCTGAGTTCTGCATGGAGTTTCAAGTCCAGCTGAGGGGTAGAGTGATGTGAACTTGATTTGACAAGGGTTTCAGCTGCCTAGAGGCTTTCCGCAATTGCCAGGCTAGCTGATAGTAGCATCAAGTTTGGATGTTTCTCACAGACAGTTTAAAATTAAACTGAAATGCTTCCTGTTAAACAAGTGGCCCTTTGCATCGTGTCTGAGAGAGCTGACCTTGAATATCTGTTCTGGTGGTGCCTGGTGCCTTGTCCTCTGATGAGGCAGTGAACTTTTGTGCTCCAGGAAGCGCAATGGCTGCTGGCCTATAAGGGGGGAGGATCCCCATTGTCTTTTGGGTGCTGTTAATTGAGCTGAATGTTCAAGGTTGAGTTAGTGGCAAGACTAGCAAGAAGATCATGTTTGCCCACCCAGTCAAGGCATAGGGATGAGGAATGTGCCTGCTCAGCTAAGTTTTAGCTGGTTTTGCACAGAGTCAGAAAGTTATGTACTCCTGGAGTGCTATCAGTTGAAAGGTAGTGCACCCAGCAGCTTCTCTTGTCTCCAAGGCTGGGATGGGGATATGTTTGAAGACTGGAATGCCAGACCTGGGGGGGTTGTGTAGCTGCAGAATCCTCCTCTGGGTGAATACATTGCTTCAAAACAAACTGGTCCTGAAGTCTTTCTAAGAGTTTGCCCTGGCTGCTGGGCAAATGCTCCTCAAAAATCCTTCTACTTTTGTTTTCTATTGAGTCTGTTGTAGAGATGAACCATTTGATCATGTTCTTCTTTTTTGTGATATGTACAGAAAAGCAAACCTGTATGCATCTCCTTGCTGAGGAGTCCTGGAAGGCACAACTGGGCTATTGTTCATCGCTGCAGTTGACTCCACTGATGCGAATGAACCATGTGCTGAATGTTTAATGTAAACTGAGTTATGGATGAGTGACTTGCCCAGATAAAAGCAAAATAACACCCGGAGGGAAGGGAAAGCAGCCAAAAAGAAGTTATGTCAGTGTTTCTGATAAATGGAGATACCTGCCTTTTGTTTACCCTCAAGCAAAAAAGCAACTCGATCTTGAGCCATAAATGCAGGAAATGAACAAATCAGCTAACATGGTATTGCTTAATCTAGCAGACAGAGATATAATGGAGGTCTAGTGGCTGGAACATGATGCCAGATATTAGCAATAAAATTCAAATTATAACTCTTTTTTCAGCAAAGGAATTTTCCTTTAGAACAAGTTGCCAAGGAGTATGTTTGATCCTCTGTCATTTGAATATATTGGTAGTTCAGCTATAAGTTCAAGGCTTGATGTGGGAATTAGTCTGATTTTTCCTGGTCTGTACTATGCAGAAGGCAGGCTGCATCTGATCAAGGCTGCAGATAAGTCATAGAATCAACCTAGGAAAAAATACAGCTAAATTCAAGTGGGAATGGGAGTTGCTCACATTGACCATTACAAACATAAAGGGCTCTTGCATTAACTAGCACAAGTGATGGTGGTCTACACATAAAAGCATCTAGATTTAATTTTTCCTGTCTTGTTGACTTCAAAGTGTTTCTCCTCACTGTTCATTGCCTCCACAGGAATCCCATTCCTCCCACCAGGTCACTTAAAAAATATAGACAGGCCTTATTCAAAGACTTTCTGAGAAGCCTAATTCTTGACAGTTGCAAAGCAACTTTTCCTGTTCCAGAAACTTTTTTTCCATGTCCCGAAACAGAGTTTTAAACTCCAATTTGCCAGACTATGTGGAGGCCCCCCTCAGAGAAAGATAAAAGTTTCATTAAATATTAGGAGGAAAGAAAAATGGTGGATGCATGAATGACCCATGGAAGTAAAATGTAATTTCTGCAAGTAATTCTGGCGGTTGTCTCAGGAGCATGTGCTTGTGCTCTCGGCATTGAGGGACTGATCCCTTCCTGTTGTGGCTGCAGCAACTCAGCTTGGGTTTTCGCTTGTTTTCCAGGGTCAGGAATAGCCTCTATGGCAAATCAGTTTTACAGTTCTGCTGGCAAATATCTTTAATATTTAATGACTGACAGGTTTTGAAGTGTTAGGCCAACAGGAGTGTTAACAAGTGAACCGTGGTCCTGCAGCTGCACTGGACTGGTCAACTGGTTTGTCCCTGTGGACAAACCGCATTACCCTACATGTATGAATGTTTGTTTCATAATTAATTTGGCTTAAAAAAAACCCCCAAACTCTATTTGTAGATACTGCTCTGGCAACAGGGCTACTTTATGAAGACAACGGTGTCTTCTGGAGCCAGTGGCAAAGCTGGAGGGCCTGCTGCTGCAGGGGATCTGTGGGAGGGAGGTGTGGAGGGATGTTCCCCTCAGCACAGCCATGCCAGGCCCAGGCATAGGGAACAGGGAGGTCTGCAGCCCTCCCTTACCCCTGGGAAGGGAGGGAGGTCTGTGAGGCCAGTTGGAGAGGCTGGGACTTGCAAGAGGTGTGTAGGATCACTGATGCCATAGGAGGAAAAGCACGGGCTAGGGAGAGGTAGAGAAGGGAGTGTCTGCTTAAAGGTGGTGGGGAGCTTCTTGCAGAATATATATATAAGATCTGGATGGCTTGAAGGCTTTCTTATTTTCAATATGCATTTTGTTGTTCTAGCTTTTGTCAGTATTTTTGCATTATTACTTTTATTGCTTTGAAAAACACAGTTTATCTAAGATGATCTCCAATTTAAGATCTGAGCCAAAGCCTTAATCCTGAGCCAAAGCCTGAGGCCTTACAGAATGACAGAATGGTAGGGGTTGGAAGGAATCTTAGGAGATCATCTAGTCCAACCCCCCTGTCAAAGCAGATTCACCTAGAGCGGGCCGGACAGGAACGCATCCAGGCAGGTTTTGAATATCTCCAGAGAAAGAGACTCCACAACCTCTCTGGGCAGCCTGTTCCAGTGCTCTGGCACCCTCAGAGTAAAGAAGTTTTTCCGCATGTTCAGGCGGAACTTAATGTGTTCCAGCTTGTGTCCTTTGCCCCTTGTCCTGCCACTACGCACCACTGAGAAGAGCCTGACCCCATCCTCTTGACACCAGCCCTTTAGATATTTATAAGTATTGATAAGATCCTATCTCAGTCTTCCCTTCTCCAGGCTAAACAGATCCAGGTCTCTCAGCCTTTCCTCATAAGAGAGGTGCTCCAGAGCCTTGACCATCTTTGTAGTTGGACTCTCTCCAGCAGTTACCTGTTCTTCTTGAACTGGGGGTGCCCAGAACTGGACACAATTCTCCAGATGTGGCCTCACCAGGGAAGAGTAGAGGGGGAGGAAGACCTCCCTCGAACTGCTGGCCACACTCTTTTTAATGTATCCCAGGAGACCATTGGCCTTCTTGGCCACAAGGAAACATTGCTGGCTCATGCTCAACTTGTTGTCCACCAGGACTCCAGCGTCTCTCTCTGCAGAGCTGCTCTCCAGCAGGTCAGCCGCCAACCTGTACCAGTTTATGGGGTTATTCCCCCCCCAGGTGCAGTACCTTGCACTGGCCCTTTTTGAATTTCATCAGGTTCCTCACTGCCCAACTCTCCAGCCTGACCAGGTCTTGTTGAATGGTAGCACAGCCTTCTTGTGTGTCAGCTACTCCTCCCAGTTTTGTGTCATCAGCAAACTTGCTGAGGGTACACTCTGTCCCCCTCATCCAGGTCGTTGATGAATATATTGAAAAAGACCGGACCCAGTACCAACCCCTGGGGAACATCACTAGTTACAGGCCTTCTTACTTTCTTCCTGGATCCATATGCAAAGAATTAGCAATTTCTGAGGGCCTGAATGTAGCCAAAATAGTGGCAATGTGTGTATGTTGGCTTTATTGGGCTCAAGTGAGCCATCGTTTAAGCGGTATTGCTTTTGTCTCTGTCTCCTCCCATATGCGTACAAAGATAAAAATTCTGGCAGCCTCTGAATTTGGTGGTTTTGACATTGCAAGTAACCAGGTGTGAGAGTGAAGTATGAGTGATACTATGAGGAAGAAGAAACAAGACATCACAGGTGCAGAATATCTCTGGAAAAAAAAGTTTAAAAGTATGAAGAAATTATTTTTACTTGGGTTCTGTTATGACAAAGCCATTTAAATAATATCAGTTCGATGCTATTTTATTTTGATTTGAAGCAAAGCTCTGAGCTTGATATCAGATTATTATGAGGCTTTGAGGAAGTTAACAGTAAACTTGTCAGAAAATATCTGCTGAAACTGCTGTTCTACAGAATACTGGACTTTTGATTAAGTTATTTCTTCTGTGACCATATTGACTTTCCTTTGAAAAACTTACGATTCCCCTTGGTTTTGTTGTCACCTGAATATGAAAAACTCAGGTTTTCAGATGAAACATTTTCCCAGTTTCTCAGTCAAAATAGTCACTGTGAGGTTGTAATAGGTAGCATGATATCGGAAGTGAATAGTTTCTGTTTGCAAAATGTGAAGAAGAGAAATGCTAATTAAATTTATGCAAAGAAATCTCAAGAAGGGTTTGACTAAATATTAATAACTTGATGGCATGCATATACTCTTCAAATCCTCTCCAAAATATATTTGTTATTCTGCTGGCTCCTTTTCTCATCTTTTGCTTCTGGTTTGTCCTCTTTGTGGCTGGGTAAATCCTCTGCATTTGTGGCTGGGTAAATTCTACTCTGCATCCTGTCTGTGATACCACTTGTCCTGATAAACTGAAGAAGAATGACTTACCAAGGTGTTTACCGCCTTTGACCGGGAGAAAGGAAAACCTCCTTGTCATATTCTTCAAGCCTGTGAAGCTCTATAAAAGCAAGAAAGCAATATGAATAGGAGCTGAGACTTTGGACTGGGTCACCCACCCAGCATGCACAGAACTGGAGCATTCAGAATATGTACTGAAATTCTGAGACTTGATGCCACCTTTAGTATTAAAAATGTAAACGATTCTTGCAAAGCAAGCTAGTACTAAATAGTAAACAAGCGTAGTACCTCTATTAGGAAGTAAGCCTCCTGCAAACACCCTATGTCTCTGTGCGTATGTATGTATGTCCTTGTTACCTCTCTAGCATGAATAAACATTTGACTCAGTGCTTGGCACATAGATTTTCAATCAGCCCATGCATGGTGAATAATGCAACAGTTTCCAATGTGATATTTATTTCTAGATGCTGAAAGTTGTCTTTTGTTCAATAATTTATGAAAATTAATCATGCTGTCTCCATCAGCTTTGGGAATGTCTGCAGCATACATCAGCCCAGAAGGTCACTCTGATGATTCTTTTCTGATTGCTTTATACTGGCTTCCTCCCACAGTATTAAAGAAAAAAACCTCTGCTCTGTATATTCTGCCAGTTAATATAGACAGATATAAATAGATGAATGTGTGCATGTGCGTGTGTGTTTTCACTGTGATCTCATAGATACTGATTTGGGGCTTCGTGTCCTTATTTGACCTGTCTATTGTTCATTTTGTGCTTCTTTCTTTTCTAGCCTATATAATTGTCTTGCAATGACAAGAAAAGCCACAGAGCAGATCTTGTGTGAGGACAAAGCAGACTTTAATAAGGCTGAGCTTGGCTAGAATAAACATGATTTTATGCTTCAGAATCTGGGGCCAGCAGAACCCAGGAGCCTGAGGTCTGTTGGGAAATGCAAGTAAAAGAGCAAATGCATTAAATCCTGCTGCAACTGCACTGCACAGGCAGATCCTAGAGATGGTCTTTAGAGAACTAATGAAGTTATGTCCAACGCAATTTCCTAAGGCAATTTGCTCATTATCTTCCTATATTAGCCTACCTTCAGCTTGCTCATATGCCCTTCTTATAAAAATTACCCGTGGTTTTATAGGCTGAAAGGTACAACTCCTTCTCTTCTCCCCAAGGATGTGTTCATTGATTGAGGAACCCATTCTGTTCCCCTGCAGAAGTGCGTTGTAATGACAGGGGGCTGTCACCCTTCTGCCTATAAGCCAGCTGCACCTTATATATATATATTGGGGAGGGACTCGTTATGAGGGAGTGTAGCAATAGGATGAGGGGTAATGGTTTTAAACTGAAAGAGGGAAGATTTAGATTAGAAATTAGGAAGAAATTCTTTACT
>KZ506863.1:62520-78387 GCA_002844005.1 Limosa lapponica baueri | reverse complement strand
GCCCTGCTCCCCCGGGGGGACTTCCTGTCCCTCCCCTTCCCCGGCTAGCTCCGGCTACCCCCTGGGCACGGCTCCCATGGGATCGAATACCTGTATCCCTGCTAGGTCCTGGGGAGAATTAACCCTATCCCCGCCAGACCCAGGCCAGTGGGCTCTGCCACTTGGCAGTGAGCAGGGCATCAGAGGCTCTTCTGGGCCAGTTACTGTAAGGAGATCTTCAGGTTTCTGCTCCAGCCGATACTGGCTTCAAAGCAAGTTAAGTTTATGAAGCAGGGTTTTTGCATCTGATCACTCACTGGAGGTGGAATTTAGGTGGGGCTTCCTCTGGTCACTCACTGTGCCAGAGACGGCAACCGCGGCATCCCTGTGCAAGCCTGTGTATACATAAATACACACAGATATATATGTACATATCATATATCTGTGTGTATTTATGTAGGTGTACCTGTATAAATACACACTTTTATGCAAATACAGACATAAAAAACATATTCTAAGTGAAAGTCTTTGTATTTGCTTTCCCGATTCACGGGTAATTGTGCTGTTGTACCTTCCAAAAAGAAAATACTGCAAATAGCAAGTACAGTTTGTGTCTTTCTCTTTGGCCTTTGCTTTAGGACTGTCTCATTGGTCTCTGTACTTAGGTACATGCTTTCATGAGTACAAAGTGCATATTTATTACTTTGTCTGGCAAATTTCTTCCCATTTTATTGGCATGGCCATTAGAGCATTTTATGGTGGTTTGCTTAGATGTAAATGAACTCGCCCTTTCCACTTTTCCCTTACTCAACTGGCATTATTAGGACATTGCTTTGATTTGATCTTTGGGATCTCCCTTTGATGCTTCCCAGACCTTTCCCTGGGTATTTCAAAAGCACGTATTAAAAAGAGAAGAATGAGGGGTGTGAATGTGGTCACATTACCCTGACTGTAGCAGCAGTATTTAGCCCGGTCACTAAGCAGAACATACCACTTGATGTCCTTCTGGGTTATTCCAGTCCAGCATAGCCTGGCCCAGCAGGCAGAGCTCAAGACTTTTCCTGCAGAGAGCATTCATCCTTTCAGGATTCAAAAATACCCCCATGCCAGGGCCAGGACCTGGAAATAGCATAGGCTGCATAAAATGTGGGGAGGCTTTCTGGTAGCTGGGAGATCAGCATTCAGAACCCCTTGCTGGTCCTGCATGACCCATATCCACAGTGCTTTGCCCCTGCTCCTTTTTGCTTTTCTTGGCTCTAGTATGTCAAAAACACTCAATTATTTCTTCCTCTTCTCTCTTCACATCTGCTTTCACTGTGTCCCAGATAGCAGAGACCTCCTTCCTCGTGTCTTTAAAATAAAACATTTCTTCCATGAAGTCCTGATCATCTTCTCAGATGATAAAAGTAAATCTCCCAGAACTTTCAAAAGGTTGTCATTACCTGGCACAACATCTATAAGCTCTTGTTGCAGACTATATCCTCTTTTCCTAGCAAATGCTTTCCTGCCACAGTGTTTGTTTCTGCCACTCATCCAATAATAGTTCAATGTAAAGTCTTGTGGGTCTTGTGGATGTGAGCAGGCTTTATGTGTGTTAGCTGAAGAGAAATTGGTGATTCAGATTGTATTTACAGCAAAGACATTTACAGTAGCTCTTTTCACTCTATTGGATCTGCTATTTTCATAGTGCTGGAGATAAGAACCTGGCCAAAAGAGGTTAATTCTTTGGAAAAGGATCGGAGGAACAAAAAATGCAGCCATTGGTTTGTAAATTCATTGATGCATAAATACTTAAAATTACCTTGGAAAATTCATCATATCTTTATGTGTACCAGAATGTGAAAGGGATGTTTTAAAACATCAGAAACACAGATTTGTGTGTTTGGAGTATGTGTGTATATGGGTAGTAGTAATACTGGGAAGTAAGCAGAATCAAGAAGAAACTATCTGATTATAATGCTACTACATGAGAGAAAATGTAGAAGGGGAAAATCAATGGATTAGATTATCACTGAGGCATTTGTACCTCGTGTCCTATTAAAAGCCCAGGCTGTCTATTTCACAGAACATGAAACTTAAGCCTCCGTAGTGTGAGCAGTTCTGTCCATGGAGGTGTAACTACAGGTTGCAATCGAACTGCTGTGAGTAGGGTAGACAAAAGGTTTTTCCAGGCAAGTCTTTCATAGACCCGTCTGTGAATGCTGCATAGGAAACAATTTTTGGATCTCTACAGAAAAGAATCACCAGCTATATCAAGGGTTTGGAGCCCCAGTCTTGATGCATTGTTTGATGATAGAGTTTATGCCGGCTATTTGCAAGACCGAAGGAACAAGGCATGGAAGTAGAAAATGAGGATATATAAATTTTCAGCCTCCAGAACTTGCATATCTGTCTGATTGCATAGTCATAAACTTCTGAAATACATTTTGACTCTATATCAGGAACAAAGTTCATTATCATACTCACTCTCAGGCAATTGTCAATGGGGAAAATACTAATTACTTGCAACAGTTGAATATACTGAGGTTTTTATTAAGGGCTGCAGTTGCAGCGAGCTCTGTGCTCAAAGGAGTTCTGCATTTAGCTGCCTCCCTCAGGTCCTGTCTGACTTTCTCCTGAAAGCTGTCATGCTAGCATTAGTTGGTGAAAGGAACAAGTACAACAAAGTCTGTCTCACTCAATGACTGTGTTCAGTGGGAGGCCATTAAAGCGAGCAGGCTGCGTCTGCTGGATATGACCCTTTGCTGGCAGACCTCTCCGTTTGGTATCACCCTGATTCATATTTATCATGGTTTTGTAGGAAGCACACAGCAGGTGGAAATCAGACAGAGAAAGATTTTCCACAGTTCAGCTTGTAGCTCAGGGCACACACAATAACAAAAACCATCAGGCAAATAACTGCTGCAACACTGGAACCTAATACTGTGTAGCACCACCTGTACCGCCAACCTGGGCATATAAGAAAACAGGGCTAGCTGCAGTCAAGTCAAAGAAAGAAATGGCTCAGGGCAGCAAAATGTCAATGGCCTCAGTTTAGCCTGTGCCATACTGTTGGGAAGCTGGGCTTGGGGTGCTGACTCTGCCAGGATAAGGGGTTGAGGTGCAGAGCTTGCTCCTCCTGGTGACAGCACACCTCTTCCCAAAACCTCTCACAGCTGATGGCAAAAGAGCATCAAGACTAACGCTCCACAGTTCCTTTTCCACTACTTTTTCCCTTCCTGGGTGCACAGCAGCATGACCCTGGCCCATCTTGCTGATGTGGCCAGACAAGCCTCAAGGCAGCTCCGTGGCAAAAATGTGCAGCTGAACCTGCAGCTCTGGTTCTCCCAGGCATGGGCTGGGGTAAGTTTGTGTTCTTTGAAGTAAAAAAAAAAAAACAACAAAACGTGAATTATAGCTCTGTTGTGCTCAGATGCAACATGGAGTAATTCTGAGACTCTTCTTTCTATCCATGTAACTGCTGGTCAGAGGCAGATGGAGAAATATTCACGGTTCCTAGGCCATTGAGTGAATCAGAAAGGATGAATCTACCTATTATTATGAATATTTTGTATTGCTGAAGTGTCCAAACCACTTGGCAATGCCTTCTGCAATCCAACCCCACTGGCATTAGCACAGCAGGCTTGAGGCAGGTCCTTAGCCAAGGAGATGGCTGCATCCAGGAAAACAGGGCCATGTTTGCTTTCAAACCGTTTAGAGATACCCTATACTAACTACACTGTGGTGCAAAATCAGGCAATCAGCTCTACCATTGCAAACAAATAAAACTCACCCATTAAATTGGGACCCATTTGGCTCAGTGGCCAATAAGCCAAAAAAAACCCATTTGGGACTACTGGATCCTGTTTAGACAGTTAGTCTCGGGCAGATTGGTCTGTTCCTGTATCTTGTCGTCCTCTCTATAAGGAACACAGGCATTCACCTTAGGAAGATGGCTTTCTTACGTACCTAGAATTAAGGTATCAATTAAGTGTTTCAGTCAAGCAGAGTAAAGCCTACACTGGGATACAACAGAAATTTGGTCTTTTCTGGCCAGTGGCCAGATAAAACCAAAATGTGTTTAATGGAGCTTCTGTACTGACAAGTAGGGAAGATGGTGCTGGCTAACAACCAGGAAAAAAGGGAAAGAGGAGAAACAGCAGTCTGGAATGGTTTGGTTTCATTGACAGAAATGTCCTGGATAAATATTAGGTTCTTTCTCAAATCATTTACAAGTAACCTTACTTTACCTGCCCTTAGGTGAGAATTGCAAGCTCCGCAACACGCTGTGGGCTGATATCATCACAACTTGCTTTGTGATCTACAAATACCTGTGGTCCCTTCTTATCAGATTATGGACCAGTTTTGTTATGTCTCACCCTAATACTCAGTAGGTCTCGAGAGGGTTTCCCCACCTCTAATACTTTGCCCTTCTCTTTCATTGCTGATTTTCCTACAGTAGTGCAAGATACAGAAAGGTCTGGCTTGGCCTGATTCTCAGTATTTTCTGCACTAATCCAATGAAGCGATACCATTATGTGGTGGTCTCCAGTGAGCAGGGTAGCATCTCCTGTTATGAGTGGTATCACACATTCTGGTGAGAAGAATTGTGTTAGGGTGATATTTTATTGCTTTCTGTTGTGGTTTTTTTTTTTTTAATTTCCTGTTCACTGCTGATTGCAGTGATAACGTATCATGTAACCAAGGTGCAGGCAAATTAGTTCAGGAGAGGCGCGGACAGAAAGCAGTTAGAACATGTGCAGGGCAGAAATTGCAGTTGTTTTTTCTTTGTAATTCGGGAAGCATATTTCTGTAACTCTAGCTACAAATCCTACAAACTTAGATTACATTAAAAGGTTTCACACCATATAAAACACTGAATTGCTTCTGGATGGACCTCCTTGGACTACCGGGACAACCTAATGCTCTTTGCTTAGGCAGCAGTGCTTGTTGCCAAAAATTAAATGATATGACTCTTCTCCTGGCTTCTACCTCAGCCAGATGCAAACCAGTCAGCATGTTTTGTGAGGGAGGGTGCCATGGAGCAAGATGAGCAAGTGTAGCTGTGTCAGCTCCTTACAAGCCATGTGATTCTCCTGGTGCTCCCACCACTTCTTGGTGCCCTTTCTGTGGTCCTCCTGAAAAAGGCCATTAAAATTTCTTCACAGATGCATTGACAAAACCAGAAGACAGCAGATGTCCTAATGTGATCCAGAAGCTCAGGCTCCTGAGCACACAGATATTACTTCCGTGTCTGATAAGCCAGTCTCCAGTGGACCCTGGTTAACTGTGCCAAAGAGCAGAGATGTAATAAATCTAACTGTAGGGCACAGTTCATCCGAGCCTTCATGACCACCCTTGAAAATGATGGGGTGATTGAAGATTTAAGCCCTCAAAACCTCAGTGTAAGACACTACAGAGGCTAACAAGACATGATGGACTCAAAAAGTACATGGTGACAGATCCTGCAAGGAAAATGAATCAAAGCCTACTTTGAGCCACCTCGTAGGGTGCGGTGCTGAATCAAACTGTCCTTAAGGGCCAATTGCTAGTCCCAGTTGCATGAAAGGACCCTTAGTAGTGGGAAATATGGCAGCTTGTGCTTGCCCATGCTACCTGCTTTGTTGTGTACCCTTCAAATTGGGAGAGTGAGGAGAGAAGCATGAGGAGATGCAGCTGGGCTCCTCTAAACTTCTCCTCCCAGCACAATCTGCTGGAGATGCCTTGGAGTTTTTCTAGGCATCAGGTCAACCACATGGCCACATGCGGAGGGAAAGCATAATAATGCCCTACAGCTTTCCTACCTTACTGCCAAGACTGCAGGCAAATGTGAGCATTATACAACATGTAACTCAATTAGGGAAGCAAGTTTCACATTTCTGCAGCAATGCAGACAAAACCAAACCAAAGCAAACCAGCCCCTACTTTCGCCCTCAGTTTTTGCCTTCTGGAGAAAGCCAGGTGTCTATCTCTTCCCGAGGGCAGCAAAATAAAAAGGAAGGAATTTTCATCATTCATCAGATTTCCTCTACTTAGAAGTTGGTTGCTCAGGTCTCTCCTTCCCCCAGGTCTTTCCCAGCCCTGGAGGGAGAGGCTGCCCTATGGGCTTGTGGGGTTTATGTGGTGTGCTTTGGGATTGACTAACAAAGCTCATTAACCCTGCTGTAATCTGTAAATCCCAGGCAGCTCAGCAGAACAGAACAAAGCTTGGGCCTGGCATCTTTGGCAAACAAGCGAGGCAGCCAACATCAAACCTGTTTGGGGTTTTTGTCTCTTACTGTCTTGGTCTGCTGGGTCCGGCAATCTGATCAGATAATCATTTTCATGAACTATCGCTAAAAGAAAAAACAGAAGTCAAGCTTAATATGGTGAGCAGCCACTCTAGTTTGCTAAGCAGCAGCTCTTTTGGTAGATGAAGGCTTTTCCAGCTGTATTTTTTTTCTAAGAGGCGAAATACTCAAATATTTTCACACTTAATTGATCTTCACTTCTTAAAAGACAGCAAGACTTCACCCATGTTTTATCAGCTCTCTTCTTTTTCTCTCTGGTGTCTGTGTCCCTCATCACCAGGAGATGGGCGCAGAATTTTCCCAGTGTTGAGTACCTCTGCAAATCCTGCTTTTCATCTCTGGATAGGGATCTGGGAATCAGATCTTGAACTTTAATTACTGTTACTTTGTGCATATTACTTGATCTCTGTGTGCCTCTAGTCTATGTCTATGACTAAATGAAATGAAAAAAATTAGTTCCCATAAAGTATAACTCTCCACCTGCTTTTCTAAATAACTTCTTGCCTACAATAAAGCACTGCAGCTGTGGGAAAAGATCAGCTTGAAAAGGTAGACATCTCTCACTTGAACTAAAAAGGGGACCTATCAGCTGTGAGTAGTAGGGTGGCTACTCAGTTCAGGCAAGACAGGGACATAAGACCAAATACAAAGCCAGGATACAGCACTTTGTAATCGGAAATTTGGTGGTGGTTGTGAGGATTGTGAAGTGGACCTGCTGAGTTCAGTGATGAGGGTTTCATTGAACTTGATGGAAACAAGATCTAGACAACAAGGTCAAGAAGCAAGCAAGAGTACAAAAGTGGAAGTTTTGTACAGCTGTAAAATATACATGAAATTGATAGAATCAAAATTTCCTCTGAAATATTTGCTCCTTGATGACAGGACTGGGAGGTTTTGGGGCCCCGCCATGGCAGAGAAGGGCAGCTGAGTGCTCTGCAGCACTAGCCAGCGGTCCCACTCCTGCACAGGCAGCACCCACAGGTGCCTTGCCCTGATGTGCAGTCAGCACGGGCAGCCATGGGCACTGCAAGATGCACCATGGCCAAAGCTTGCAAGGCACTCCAGGTACCTGGGCTGCAAAGTGCCTCCATCCCCTACCTCATTTCAGGGATCAGCATTTACAAAGAGCAAACAGGGACAGAACTGCATCTTGGGCAGGGGGGGGAAGGGGAGGCATGGAATCCCCTGCGTGTGGCCATTTAGAGGAGCTTCCCTCAGCTCTTCACTGCGTGAGTTCGGCAAGGGGATGTTGCTGATGTCAGGCAAGCCAGGGCTTGAGGCTGAAAGACAGGCTAAGGCTGTGCCTCTTGTAGGGTGCAGCGCAGAGAGCAGATGGACAAAGCCATAGGTATTTATTGTTTGTGTATAAGGAGTCACCTCTGAGTCCTAGTGAAGAAATGACCCCTTGATTTCATCAGGGTATTGTCAATGTTGCCTTTACAAGCAATGTTTATGTTGGGCTGGGACTTTGTCAAAGCATGCTTTAAGCTCCAGTGGAAGCTTGTGCTTTGCTAAGTTGCCATCAATATGCATAAGTTATTTTAGTATTACAGCTTAAATGTACTTCTCTTTGAAAAGCGTATTTATATTCAGGTGCTGCAGCTCATTGCAATTGGTTGGAAGATTCTCTCTAGTCTAGATGAAACACCTTTCTACATTTTCAGTTCATCTGCTATTCACCTAGCATTTCTCAGAGCTCCAGGCCGGGAATTTTTAATTTCACATTCCAAATATGAAACCTCAAATGCACATTTTAGGAGGTCAAAGTCAACTGGCTTTTTTTTTTTTTTTTCCCTTTTCCAAAGCCAAGCCATCAGAAACAAGAAGGAATAAGTTACCATTTAGTTTTGTTGGTGAACCCTAGTGGCTGGATAACACTCTGGGACAGACTGGGTAAAAAGAAAGGTGAAGCAAGTTTCTGGAAGGCAGTATTAATTTTAGGAAGGGGCTAGACAAGGAAACTAGGGAAGGTTTAGCACAAAGTAATAAAGGGAGATACCGATAAAGCTTTGTGGTCTATATGTAGTGCCTTTTGCTCTTATCTTAGTAACGTGGATGGGAGAAGTTGGCATGCCTGCTTTTTAGTGTAAACAAAAGTAGACGAAGATAGTGCTTGTGATTATTGAACTGTGAATTGCCTCTCTTTCTAATTGCAGGGATTTTTAAATAACTCTAACTCTGCAGTGCGCTGTGCTTTATATTACCAGACTTTATTACTTTAGCTATAATTTTTTTGGTCTGGGACCCACCACTTTTCCGTTTGTTAGAATGTCATGTTTCTTTACACACAAACTCTATGTTTTCTGTCCTCACATACTCCATGTTTCATTGAAAGGATCAAGAACTTAACATGCTTGAAAACTACTCCTGCCGGGGGTAACAAAGCATACCCATGCAGACTAAGCACACACTTGTGGCACTGCTTTCTGCTCTGTATCTCTTACGTTATACAGGTCTACTCTCTGTGCCAAAGCACATGCACAATGTTTCTCCGTGCTGTTGAAACCTGCTGCATTCTACCCCAGCCGTGAGTGCTTGTGACTGCCATTTTCCCTCTACAGGGAAGATCATGTGAGGTTATTCAGCTGGATTTTTTTTTCTCTCTCACTTCTGTCTCCTGCGTCATGTGCCTGGCATGATTAGAAGTAGATGAGAGGAATTACTTTACAATTATATAGCATGTTGTAAAAGAAATGCAGGGGTTTGCTCTCTTATATAACACTGTACTATGTACTGTAAATACATAAATGCTTTTGACCTTATTAGTAGTTTACCTTTGTGTTCAGCCGAATCAAATCCTCCTTAAGCATCTGCAGAAGTTATGCATAAATTGTTAAATATTTGGGTTTCCAAGCATCTTTCCAAACGTACTGAATATTTCAGCTGCCTTGTCATGTTACTGCTATTTGCCTTTCATTGGGCTCAGCAGAATCTGTCTGGTCCAGATTTACAGCAGCTTAATATTAAAGCATCTCTGTGCCAACACTGTGATTTGCTGACTTTATAAATTATTAAAGCATCTGGGTGCAGGAATATACTTCAGAGAAATATTTGCAGGCCTTTGGCATTAGCAATACTATGACAAGATAATCTGGGAGCTCTGGTACCGTGAGGAACACAGCTTGCTTGGGGAACCCAAATGTGTCCATTATCTGAACTGCAGCAAGCAGAAGCCCTGAAGGCTATTCAGGAATGGGGAATGGAAACAATGTGAGGTTTCCAGATCCGTGTACCAGTATTTGCAGAGTGCTGATGGAGAGAAGTCCATGAAACCTTTAGGATAGAGAGTTGCTACTTCCAGGCCCTCGGCCCTGGTGATGACAGGCTGACCAGAGGCTGCTGCCATGCACAGCTGCCTCGGGGCTGCATGGTCACTGTCGGTAGAGCAGGCAAGGCAAAGGGGAGCTGAGAGCCTCCAGATCCTGACGAGATGAGGGGGTGCTCCCGAAGTATGGAGATGTCTGAGGTGAGGAAGGAGACATGGCAGCATCCAGGGCAAGGGACACAAAGGGCAGCTCTCTAGCTGAGAGTCACTGTGCTTCTAGCACTTCTTCCATAGTATGAGGTTCTTCTGTTATTTAATCTTCTGTTTGCAACAGGCATCTGTGAAAGAATGAGTCGTCGCCAGCATCCAAGCAAAGAGTAAGGCCCCTCGGCTGAACGCAGCTGTTCTGGGGAGATTTGGATTTAAATCAGCGTGGGGCAGCTCGTGCCAGGTGGCAGCCTGCTGCTGGCCTGGCAGCGGCTTTGCTTTTGCAGTGTCTCCCTAGCCGATCTGCAGTCAGTGGGGTCCTGTGCCAGCTGTTGCACATGCCAAAAGAGACCCGGCAGCAGATCTTCAGCTGGACTGTGCAAGCCTTCCTGTAATTTAAAACTGTTTTGTCTGGTAAGGTGCATGAAGAGATTATAGGCACCTAAGCAAAAATTGATACAGATCCTAAGAGTCAGACTCCAGGGTGGAAAATATCGAACGTTCTATTTTCTGTTTCATATTTTGAAACATGATCCCATTAGTATACTGACTAAATGCCACATTAGATATTTAATTTCAATATTAAAATTTTAATTTAATCTAGATTAACTATGGAAGCTATTTAATTTCTATATTTAGTACCTCTTCCCTGCCACATAACCCAGAAGGGGTTGTGGATGTGATGTGCAAGTTGAATTTCCATCTTGCTCTTGTACAATTGGACTTCATTTTTGAATGATGCATGTAGTCAAGAAATAAATTAGAGCAATGGAAAGGGAATAGATTTTTCCCCTTTATATTTAAAAAATAATGAAGTTAGATGAGATTTTAATAGAAGAGGCTTAATACCAGGAGGCTTGGAAAAGGGATATGAGGGGGAGAGGGTGTCTGTTCACTGTAGGGTTATGAAAAAGGATGAGGGAATGGAAGATAATGTGCAATCAGACCAAAAAAAAAAGGAAAGCCAGCCAACTGCAAAGAGGATGTTTATATACTTTGGAGAGAAACATCTCAGTTTAAGCACTAGCCAGAGAGTTACGGAAGCCGCTCTGAACTATGTACTGTGGCAGGCTTGCTGTCCTGCGCCTTTTCATAGTAAGCTTATTTTAGTACATCCTTTTTCTTGCTCATTTCCTCAAAAGTGATACTGGAAGGCACATCAATACTTGGCTGTTCAAGCAATGAGCTCCACTTGTGTGTAGCTCTACTGTGTCCAGAAGGCAACTAATGGCTCTGTGTAGACTATCACAATACCATTAAGAGATGCATTTGGTGGCTAAAGCTAAAGGGCAAGGTTCCTGGTCTATTCTCAACTTCTTGGCCTGTTGAAGTCGCCAAGAGCCTATGATGTCACTAGGAATAGAAACTACAGGCTGGCCAGCCTCTCCTTGATTCCTTGGAAGGTGATAGAACAAGTAGTCCTGGAAACCATTTTCAGGCACATGAAAGACAAGTAAGTCACCAGAAGTAGTCAGCATGGATTCACCAAGGGAGTATATGTAAATTGAAGCACAGGATCTTCTGTCTGAGTGTTAGGAAACACATTTTTACTGTGATGGTGACTGAGTACTGGCACAGGTTACCCAGAAAGGCTGTGGAGTCTCCATCCTTGGAGACGCTCAAAAGGTGTCTGGATGTGGTCCTGGGGAACTGGCTCTTGGTGGCCCTGGCTGAGCAGGGGGTTTGGACAAGATGACCTCGAAAGGTCCCTTCCAACCCCAACCATGCTGTGATTCTGTGAATCATGGTATGATCCATCATAGGCAAATGACATAGCATATCAGTGTTTCAACATAGTTATTTTCGAAATAAACATATTACCACTTCTCAGAAGTACTATATAGGTGTGCTGTTGAAGGGTTGTGAGACTGGGAGTACAAAGTTCCTGATAATACATTCTGTGCAGCTTTATTAGCATTAAACCAAGATCTCAGTGTGAAATTAAACCCTGCTGACTTTTATGCTCCTGTGACCTTGTGGGTCATCTTTGAGGAGCATTAGGCAGTGTTTGGGACAGTGTTTGGAACGGATATAGTGGATGTCTGGCAGACGTAGTCCTTCTGAATGAATTGCCTCATAAATTTGCACAAACTTTGGGGGGACTGTCTTGATGGCCTTGACAGCCTCTTCCTGTCTTATGTTCTTCTGTGGTCTCCTCAGGGAGAGAGGAGGGCCCTTGCACCCCTCCTTCCCGATGCTTTCATATCTCAAGTCAATGTCCTATGTTGACAGAGGTGACATGCCCCTTCTGGAAAGCACATCCATCATAGACGTGATGGCCAGACAGAATGAGCTAGGGAACAGATATTTTTAGAATCCAGTATTTCAGTGTTCTTCCATAGGATAGGAGGAAATGGTAGACAGCCAGCATTCAAAAGCAAGCCAGAGACAAGGAGCTCAGTACCAGGAGCTGGGAACTACATAAATATGTTTGAGGCCTCACTGTTGACCTGACTTTTTCTGATGCCAACACTATTCTGGACTAAGTGCATAGGTTCATTATTTCAGACATGCAGAAACTGCATGCTGGGAGACTTTCAGAAGCATCTGGAAGATTTATGATCAGAACATAAGGTCTTCTAGGAGTCAGTAGGGCTTCTGTCCCTAAATCTTTCAGCTGGCTTTTAAACTCACTCCCATAAACTGTAAATGGACAGGGCAAAAGGAATTGGCTTCTTGGCAGTTGTGTTAGAAGGTCAGTGACAGTGTCACCGAGAGGGAGAAGCTACATTGATCGGTTACATGCAGAAATCTCAGAATACTTTGAGGTCTTTGCAGCTGCATTACTGCAGATTGCATCTCAGGAATTCATTCAGTGCTGACCCACTGACCCTGTTAATTATTCAAGAAGTTACATGACTGGCAAGGACCATATTTCTCTGATTGCTGTTACATGTGAATTCCCCAAAGTCAGCTTCTTTTGAGATAGAAAAGAAAAGCTTGCCTGTCTCTTCCCTATGTGTACATGTGCTATGGTCAGGTCAACGTGCATTTCAAGTGGTGCTCAGAGTGGCTACTGTATATCCTGTTAGATGGAGAAGTACAACTTCTCTGCTTAGAATTTATCTCCTTGCAGTCTCAAATAACTGACTGATTGCAGGCAAGACAATCACACACAATCACTGGCAACCTTGAGGAGCTTGTGTCAGAACAGCTGACCCCAAATTTTTATGTTTGATGTAGCAAAGACAAAAGTTGCTCAGCCCAAACCATCTGCCATCAGTTTAAAGCTGCATGGAGCTTTTATCCGATTTGGAGCTACATTTTCCTCTCTGCTCGTTTTCTAAATTATTTTCATTTATTCAATTTCTCTTCATCAGAAGTATGTCCAGGAGTGGTCCTTGAACACAGTAACTAGCTGTGCTTCCTGAGCCTGGATTAATCCAGTGCGATCACAATGACCTTTTGACCACAATTCAATTGAATAAGCTTTATAATGAGGTAAGTCATAATAAAACTTCGGGTCCATTTGAAATAAAGATAATACTCAATTACCACAAAATATTTAATGAAGACCTTCCTTTCTTAGCCCTTAGAAATGAACAATTTTCGCGATTTCATACGAACTATTATTTAGACAGTGGGACAGGCTGACCTCTGCTGAGTAATGACCCATGTTTTGAGGCCATTAAACTCTCTCTTCGTAAGGAGGATTCTCTCTGTTGTTTAATAAAAAAAAAAAAAAAAGCCCTGTAATACAAGTCACATGGTAGAAAATAGATGGGCATAATTAGATTTTGTAACAATTAGATCAGGGTAAAGGTTTAACAGCAAACTAATAACAAAAGCTGAAAGTGGGGGTCAAAGAAATTCTGGTGTGGGGGGAGAAGGCAGAACTGCCAGCATGCAATGAGAACAGTTAACTATTTGAAGAACTCAGTGTAATCTTTTTCTTTCCCAGAGCAGTATTTTATCCCCTTTTTCCCCTTTTGTGGGCTTCACACTGAGATGGGAAATGTTTTGAAAAAGTATGCTGTAATTGAGAGAGAAATTTTTGGTTCTACTTGTGGAATACTTGTGTTGTAGAGGACACCATACCATAGCGTTGTGTTTTAACCCCAGCCAGCACCTAAGACTATACAGCCACTCATGCGCATCCCCCCTGCCCCAACCACCGTGAAGCAGGGAGAAAAGGAGGAGGGAAAACAAACAAACAAAAACTCATGGGCTGAGATAAAGAAAGTTTAACAGAACAGTAGAAGAAGAGGGGAAAAAAATGTTGCAGAGTAACATACGAAATAAAGCAATACAACACAAGTTACTCTCATGGACCCCGTCATCAGTTGCCCAGCTCATCCTGAGCAGTGCTCACAGACGCCTGTGCCCCAGCCAACCCCCATTTAATATACTGAGCATGATGTCTGTGGTATGGAATATTCCTTTGGCCAGTTTGTCCTGTCTATGCTCTCTCTAGCTTTTATGGGAAGCTGAAAAAGTCCTTGACAAATGTAAACATCACTTAGCAACAACTAAACCAATATGTGGTACCAGCATTATTCATACTAAATCCAAAACACAGCAGCTACTAGAAAGTAAATTAACTCTATCCCAGCTGAAACCAGGACACATAGTAATTTCTGAATCTGTGAATTTGATCAAAGTTTCTGTTAAGAGTTTAAAAATGAGAGATTGAAAGCTGTCTCCTTTTTCTTGAGCCTTGCATAAAATTTTCTCTGGTGTGGTCACCTGCACAAGTTTTGCCATGAAGGTAAAAGACAAAGATGAATTTGTTTAAAGAATTGGTCTGTTGGGAGTTTGAATAGCTTGCAAGCATTAGATGAGAAGGCAGGAAATTTTGAATTAGATTCTGGAAGCAGATGCCGAAGAAAATAAAGGAAGAGTTAGGAATGCATGAACCATTGTGATATGACTGACTGTATCTCATAGGTTGTGCCACAATGCATGGGAGAGATTTTCTGTCTGTTTTTTTCCTTTTGTCTAAGCCAAATCAAAGCCTAAAGAAAGGCTTTACACTTTAATGCTAAAATCTCTTGAGATATTCCACTTAATAATTTAAGTACTTTTTCTAATACTTTAAGTACCTCTGTAGTATTGTTCATACTATATTTCCTATAAAGAAATAGTTCATAAATGAAATAGGTAACCCAAATGTTAACTTGAAAGAAAGCTGAGGTTTCACATTAGCTCAAAATAGGATGAAGTTTATTTGTAGTCATTATATTTAGGATTGGGGCTTTTATCAGAATAAAGGTCATTCTCTTCATCGATTCTTTAAGACCAAGGCTTAGTGGCTGACTCACAACATCTATAGTAAAGTCTTAAGCACCATAACAAAGAATGATGCTCCATTGCTCAAATGTAACTGGTTGCTAGGAACTTTTTAGAGCATTTTAAATATAGATCATATGTTCACAGATGAAGGTTAATGTAATTCTAAGCAGTTCAAAATTCAGTAGTGTTCAGGTGCCGAAAGATAGTCAAACATTAGAGATTTCCTCTACCCTCTGTCTTGTCTGCATTTTCTTCCTGTCTTAGAGGAAAAGCTCTCAGCATAAATATATGAAAAACCATGAAGAATCTTGGCACTGTCCCAACATGTTTATCATTGTCTTAATTTGGCAGGGTAGTCTAGGGTAGCCCGAGGTGTCATGTTCTACAGGAGGAGCACAGCCAGGATTTTCACATGCCCCTGATCTCCTTTTCATCCCACTGCCTCCATTCCTCCTCCTCCATATACACCCCTTGCTTCCCAATTCCTCAGTGCATACGTAGTCCCCTCACTTCCTTTAGGTATCTCCGGTATCCTTCTTGTACCCCTCTCCCAAGTATATGTAGAGCATCCAATTGCTGGCTGTATCTTTAGGTTAGATTGTGTGGAACAAGAGAAGAACTTGTTGTGTTGGCACTTTCTTGTAGCCTGCACGTCTGAATTCCTGTTGTCTCTTTCAATTATGTTGAAACAGACAATATGCCTAATATTCTCAGAGCTAAGGAATCTTCTTCCTGTCCTTATTCCTGTGTAGTGATAGGAGGAGGAATGGCAGTTATAAACTGAAAGATGCTAGGTTTAGATTAGCTCTTAGGAAGAAATTCTTTACTGTGAGGGTGGTGAGGCACTGGAACAGGTTGCCCAGAGAAGCTGTGGATGCCTCATCCCTGGAAGTGTTCAAGGCCAGGCTGGATGGG
>KZ506863.1:37257-60718 GCA_002844005.1 Limosa lapponica baueri | reverse complement strand
GCCCTGCTCCCCCGGGGGGACTTCCTGTCCCTCCCCTTCCCCGGCTAGCTCCGGCTACCCCCTGGGCACGGCTCCCAGGGGATCGAATACCTGTATCCCTGCTAAGTCCTGGGGAGAATTAACCCTATCCCCGCCAGACCCAGGACAAGAGCCTACCAGTATCCCTGCACTAGCAAACCTTATCTGGTGTATGGCTGTGGTCCTAAACGTTTTTCTTAGTTTTAAACCATTACCTGCCCCTGTTTTTAATGTCACCCCGGGCCTCTGTGAAACCATCAAAGATCAATTGCTGTGGCATCTAAGTTTCTTTTTCAAGATCAAACATTTCACTGAGATAAGCCCTGCATCATGTGTAATGATGAGTTTTCAGCGGCAGCAGCTCTCAGACGAGTGTCAGGGATTTACAGAGAACAAATTGCTGGGCAGCTGCTGGGGCTGGACCATGGGAGATGGCCAAGAAATTCTGAGCCGCATTTCTTGCACCTGCCAATTCCCTGCCTCCAAAAATGATCTCAGTATCACAGTGTCATGCGGGGATTCCAGGAGAGATTCCCCGCTCATTAGCATCTGTCTCATGTTAAGCTCATACCGTACAACTATGATTGTAAGAAAAAGTGATCTTTTTTTTAACATATTCCATGTAAAATTTAAGATTTCATTTAGATTACATATCAGCATGCACTCTGCACAAAAAGGCACCCTAGGATTTTCAAAGAATTTTTGCAGTGTCATTAATTTACAGTTAAGCTAATGGCAAAAGTGAGCATTGAGTGCTGTCCTTAAAGCCCCAGATGCAGCAGCTGTGTGGAACCTCCTTGCTTGCAGGGGAGGACTTGAAACACCAAAGACCAGAAAAGACCCCAGACCAGAAAGCAGGCATAAATACTCCTTTTTGTTGTTGTTTTATGTCACATTTTTTTAAAGCCATTATTTCTTGTGACTTGGAGGGCCCAGATAGGCTTTTACTCTTAAACCTGTTGGTGGGCAATAGTGCTTTGTGTTTATTCACTCTGTGTCACTGACATGTTTGAATGCTGCCCGGTGGGTGTCCACCACAGTGCTGGTTCATCAAAAGCCTCCCGCTCAGATCGACCAGTTAAGCTGCTTTGATACAAGAGAAACTGTCCAGGCCAGAGTATCCCTGTTCCTTCATTTTCCACAGTACCTCTTGCCTGGGGACTAAATGAATGGCTAGCAAGTCTAATGGGAAACCGTAAAAGCTATTAGGTTGCAAGCCAATATCTGATAACGGGAGCAGCAATAGATTATTTATTGTCTGTTGGTTTCAGACGATGTTTGTGGTAGTGTCTTGGCATTGATCTTAGTATGCAGTTGCAAAATGCATTAGCAAAGGCTCCATTGTTTAAATATCCATTACAGAGCAAAGGAACGTTTCACCAATTAATGCAAACCTTGGTCAAAGCATGTCTTTGGAGAGAGCCTTGAACAGCCCCGGACCAATTCCTTGCTGGAGGAAGGGATCTGTGCAGCAAAGGGCAGGCAGGTTTGTATTAGCTGGAGAATGAGAGCTCAGAGCGTAACACCACCCTCTGACAGCACTTGTGTGGCATCTCTTTGAGCTGCATTTGTCAACATCTGACCTTTGTAGGTTTTCTGCTCTGGTGGAGAAAAATACATCTTAATTCTGTACACAGAATCAGCTGAACTTGCCAGAATTTTTTATCAGGAGATTATTACCTCCTGTGTATTCCACTAACAACAGCATCAGACTTAACTGAGTACTTTAGAAGAATGATTCTTTTAAAAGCTCATTTGTCCACAAACATCTTCAGACTAGTCTCTTTAAAGCTATTCAAAATTTTCAGTCTCTCTGGATACTGTTAATTTATTTTCAGCAAATCTAACTCTAGCTCCCACATCCAGGGATTTACATACCAGACTAATTTGTCTCTGTCTGTTGAGGTGGTATGGAAAGAAGGATTTTGCCTCTGATAAAATTAAGCACAAGACCGCAAGTTATTTGTGTAAAAATTTGTAACATTTGTTATAGCTTTTTTATTGCAATATCTCAAACAATTCTTAGATATACCACCTGACTAGCTAAATTTGATGGGCTGCTCCCCAGTGAAAACTGAGAGACATCTTAGTCCAGGCAGATATCACAATAAATTTGGTTTTGACTTCTATTAGCTGCATTATAGCTGAATTTTATTACGTGTCATAGTAGTAAGATTTCTGCTGTCCCCTAGTGGCTAGTTCATTTTCTGAGTTCAGTACATCCATTACTATTTCCATCATCCTATCAGAAACTATAACCTGGCTTGCAGTTTGATTTACACCAGAGAATGCACACAAAGAACTCAGTTAAAATATTTTCCAGCATAAAAGCTGACTGCTTGATAAAAGCCTTATGAAATAACCAACAATTGTATCTGTCTAGCTTTAACTTTCCAGGAACACGCCAGGGACTGTGTGGTGCCCTTTCACACAAGCTGAAGACAAAAGCAAGGAAACCTGGAAACAGCTAGGGAAGCCAGATTTAGTTTTCACTGATGCAATTAGTGATGTTTTGACACTGTGCTGAATTTGCTTAACTTGCTGACAGAGTGAGATGCACCTGACGGTGTTTTGGGAGGGTGGGAGTGGTGCACAGCCACTCCCTTTCCTCTGCATCCCGATGCCAAACCCAGCTTGTGCGCCCAGACCCCAGGACCTCCTGGTTTAAAACCATTTTTGCACTGGCAGTGCTAAGCAAATGGCAGCATTGCCTGATGTGCAGCATGAAGACTGCAATAACTTCATGAGAGGAGCCAGCGGCTTCTGGCCCCAATCTGCACGACTAGTCCCCCTGCTGCCACAGTGAGAGCCAGGCTTCAGGGGGAGATTCTCCCAGCTTCAGGAGACTAAAGATGTGTGAAGTCTGTAAAGTGACTGCAGAACAGAAATGGTTGTTGAAATGTAAACATGTTTACTTTAATGGAAGTCCTATTTACTTATTAGACCAATGTATAAATTGGTGTAAATTGGCATAAAATTCCCAGTCAAGAGGGGAGAGCTGGGGGCCGGAATTTGGACAGGCACCATGTCTTTCCAGTACCTCCACACTGTCTGGGTACAGAGGGTCCCCAGCAGTTTGTGCAGGTGCAGTTGTTCCCTCTAGTGTTGTGCATTGCAATACTGGAGCTATAGGGCTCGCATATGAATGTTACACATAATATTTAACAGATTTTTGCTGCAAATGTTTTTTTCATGCAGTTCACATTTTTGCAGTAGGCTCTTCGATATAGACACAAGTTAATTATTTTTTTTTATTACTTCTTAGTACCAAAAATGAACTTCACTCAGGGTGGCTATAATATTTTCCATTTGCTAGCCACATCAATAATAAGCAACAAACTCATTTGTTCTTTAATTTCCCTATAGTGGCACAGAAAAAAAAAAACAAAAGCTTTGCTCATTTATCCACTGCTCTGTTGTTGATACAGAGCCAAATGCAGCCCTTATTTCTAAGGCAATGGAGCAACTACATGGATGAATTTAAGCATATTGAACAAATTACACAAAACAATCTCCTATTTTGTTTGCACATCCACACATGATATAAGGAGCAATAGAACTAAATAACAGATGCTTCTGTATTCTTTTTTTTCAGTAAGTCCTCAACCAAGCACTGAAACTATTTTTTGACAACACTAAAACCCCGTGCAACTAATATATTCGTAATGGATTTTTATGATCCACTCTTGTATCCCCAATGGCTCGTTTGCAGACCTTAATGCAATTTTCCAAAAGCTGAAAAATGTAATTCAGAGCAGCTTCCTGGTCTAAAATCACATTGATTCACTAATTCACTGTTTATGGCTTCTTGTTGCAGACAAGGCAGTTTTTTGCAGACCAGACCTTTCTCAGTAAGTAAAATGTAAACCAGCTAAAGACTTCAATTCTTTATCTGAAATTATCAGGAAGTGTTTAAGCACAACTGCAACAGACCTCAAGTACATTTTAAAACTGAAGCATATGCTTAAATATTCTCTGAGAGTAAAGAGGCTTTTCTAAACTAGTGCCCAAAATGGTTGAGACGGGCTTGTCTACCAAGAAACCAAATAAGACAAATTACAAAGCACCTAAATTAAAACATGTTTAACTCTTCAGTGAGTTTTTTTAATTAGGGAAGAGAAGCCAAGAATCTGTTACACATACAAAACAAAGACCAGCAAAAAATGGAGTGAATATAACAAAGACGTGACCATGAGAACACCAGACCATCTGTTTATCTCCTCCAGAAGCATTTAGTCATGAGGCATTAAACGTCCATAAGCTACATGTGCCTATTGCAAAAGTTTGTTCTAATGCTTAGGCCTGGTGAAATATCCTTGGCCAAAAATGATGGTTTAACCTGTTTTAAAGGAGATGGTGAATTAAACTTCTAAGACTTCTTGTAAAACAAACAAACAAAAAAAAAGGCAGTCAGTGTTTGATAGTTGTGGAGTAAAAAAATTATAGTTTTCTTTAAACAAAACTAATATTTGTGGCTTTTCACCTTTAGGTGAAACTACATACAGTCAATCCTTCAGAGCCTGAATACTGCTGGCAAAAGAAAGTCCTGGGCCTCTGTTGCCCATGAAACCCAGAATTTCCATCCAATCCTGCCACCTTGTTTACTGGAGCAGTCCAGTGACTTTGGTAGGATTGCTACACTATTCAAGCATGTCTTGCAACACTCTAAAGTAAACATTGCTTTCCCCCTTGCAGCTGAAAGATGAAGCCTCAGAAAGATCAGAAGTTTTAGGCCTTGGAAGGTTATTGCCATCCATTGTCTGCTCCCTTGTCTGCTATGTGAGCCTGGCGGCACCTGAGATTTTGACATTCAAGTTCCTCTGATGTCTAAAGAACTTCTCCCTGGCATATCTGGAGGCGCTCGGTTCCTGCTGCTGCATGGATCAGCTTTCACCTCAAGCCCAAGGCTGTTGGGATTCACAAACCTGCTGTTTCCTCACCCAGCCTTTTTAAGGACCATTTCTCACATGTGCCCAGAGACACCTGCTGCATTGGCTTCCACATAAATTCAGGTTCTTGCTGGAGCAATGGGTGAGATAATACCTTTGTCTTCATGGCTTGAGGCAGGAGGTTTGATCTCAGTTCCCACATGGGCCTGGCAGCTTTGCTCTAACCACCAAACCACAGGTTCTTTGGCTTGAAGCACAACTTGGGGAAAATGACCTGGCTCTCCATATGAAGCCGGGCTGCCAGCAAAAAATAAGTAAGATGGAGAGTGATGTAGGCTTAGAGCAGGAGCAGGACTATGGCCAGGTGGTCTGGGATCTTCTCTGGGAATGGGTGTCCATGTTCCAAAGCCTACCTGTGCAGTTCTAATAACAGCCTCTAATTTCCAGCTGATTTCCCTAACCTTTAGTTTTAGCCTTTGTCACAACAGTTGCTTGATTTAAAATGGAATACAAAACCAGCTTCTATCCTGGAAAACAGCCTGTAGTAGGTGTGTGAGATGGTGGTTTAGTATCCTCAGGCAAAAGCGAGAAAGAGAGCTGAGTCCTCTGCAGCCTGTAACTCATCTGAGCAGTAGCCATTTGGCATAGAAAGGAAGGACATCCCAGTCTTAGGAGCTGTGTTGGAGGCACAGGAGTGACCCATAGCACAGTATAGGTGGTGAAGGCTCACTGTGGGCAAGGTTCTGAGATGCACTCTTTTGGATGGCATCACCTTTCCAGGCTATTTTCAGCAGCTCCCTGCCCAGCACACTGTCTGTTGTGCTTTCCAGTTGGAAGCCATCAATTCCCACAGGCATTTCTTTGGGAACTGAACTGGGAACTGAGGATTTCTCTGCAGAGGTGGGTGGTTACAGCTTTGGTACTGTGAGACCGCACACCTCACTCCCATTATGGATCTAGGCTTAAATTTCTTGTTTAGAATGAGGCACAAGGGTTTGATTCTGGAGAATAAAAACGAACAACGAGCCCTGAGGCTCATTCCCTTAAATCTCCTTTTCTGGTGGAGACTCAGAAGTGATTCCCTCCACATCGGTGCAGGAGGTCTCCTCCACCCCAAGCAGGCACCTCTACAGGCTGATGGCACAGAGGATCTCTTCAGCAGAGTTCGGCAGGGCAGGCCCTTCAGCATGCAGTCTTGTAATTCAGGAACGCAATCAAAATTGTGGTTATTTTGACTATAAATGATGCAAACCTGGAACTTACCAGGGAAAGGCAGGTGGTCCTCTGAGCCTGTTCCCTAAGAAGCTACAAAAGGCTTGAGAATAGCACCATCTCCTGGAAATGCCTCATATAGCTTTGGTTTTCTAACTTCGCTGAACAAAATTTTTCCTAAAACTACTGTCATTCAAACCAATAATTCGGTTAATGTATGCCCTACTGCTATCAAATAGTAGTTTGGCTAAGGGATTTCCATGCTTCAGCAATAAATGAACACTACCTGTGCCTGCTTTTTCCAGTGTACGCCATGTTAATGGTGAACCAAATGGGACACAGACTAACTGAAACCCCTTGGGATAGTAACCTGCAATCCCAGATAAAGTAACTTACACATTTTCTCTTAAGCCTTCATCTGAAAGCTAATTTTCCTCAAATAAACAAATAAAATAAAAATCAAAGTGTATTGAGTTTGCGTGGCAAGTTTTTGGTAGTAGGAGGGTATATACGGCTGGCTTCTGTGAGAAGATGCCAGAAGCTTCCCCGGTGTTTAACAGAGCCAATGCCAGCTGGCTCCAAGATGGACCAGCAGCTGGCCAAGGCTGAGCCCATCAGTGACAGTGGTAGTGTCTCTGCGATGACCTATTTAAGAAGGGAAAAAAACCTGCTGCACAACAGCAGCTGGAGAGAGAGGAGTGAGAGTATGTGAGAGAAAGAACTCTGCAGACACCAAGGTCAGTGAAGAAAGAAGAGGAGGATGGGCTCCAGCTGTCGAGCAGAGATTCCCCTGCAGCCCCTGGTGAAGACCATGGTGGTGCAGGTTTTTCCCCTTGCAGCCCATGGAGGTCCATGGTGGAGCAGATATCAACCTGCAGCCTGTGGAGGAC
Organism: Limosa lapponica baueri; assembly: GCA_002844005.1. Taxonomy (NCBI): domain Eukaryota; kingdom Metazoa; phylum Chordata; class Aves; order Charadriiformes; family Scolopacidae; genus Limosa; species Limosa lapponica. The sequence goes on along the minus strand of KZ506863.1, from coordinate 53,709 downwards.
CCCACACCGGAGCAGGTGGATGTGCCTGAAGGAGGCTGTGACCCCATGGGAAGCCCACGCTGGAGCAGGTTTGCTGGCAGGATTTCTGACCCCATGCTGGGATCAACAACGGAGCAGTCTGTTCCTGAAGGACTGCACCCCATGGAAAGGACGCACACTGGAGCAGTTTGTGAAGAACTGCAGCCTGTGGGTGGGACCAAAATTGGAGAAGTTTGTGGTGATGTGTATCCTGTAGGGAGGACACCACACTGGAGCAGGGTAAGAGAGTGAGGAGGAAGGAGCAGCAGAGACAACATGTGATGAACTGACCACAACCCTCATTTCCCAAACCCCTGAACCTCTGTGCCACTATGTGGGAGGAGGTAGAGAAATTGGGAGTGAAGTTGAGCCCAGGAAGAAGGAAGGGGCGAGAGGGAGTTATTTTAAGTTTTGTGCTTATTTTTCATTTCATACTTTGATTCGATTGGCAACAAATTAAATTAATTTTCCCAAGACGACTCTCTTTAGTCCATGATGGTAGTTGGTGAGTGATCTATCTCCCTGTCCTTTCTTCCAGACACGAACCTTTCGTTGCATTTTCTCACCCTATCCAGTTGAGGGAGGGGAGCAATAGAGCAACTTGGTGGGAACCTGGTGGCTAGCCAAGGTCAAACCACCACATTAACAGTTGATGTCACCCCACAGAGATATCCCAGGATTGTCACCAGTATAGTAGAACACTTACCTTTCCCTTACTGCTTCCTTGTATGTGCTGCTCACGTTGCAGCCTAGAACAATCCCACAGTCAATGCCCAACAACCAAGTAACACCTACCCAACATCCAAAGGTACATTTCTTTTAGCAGCTTTCTATTAACAGCTACAACAGGTTCAATCTAAGATAAAACTTTAGAGTATCAATCACATCAAATGGTAAAATTACCTAACAAGAAACAAGAGGTTCTAACTTTATATAGTTTGAAGTCTTACCTGAAGGTAAGCTGGAAACTATATGTTTCCTGTTAGGAACAGACTTAGGATGTTAACAAAGTATTGCTTGCCATAAATGTAGCCATAATATGTGTTTTCTCTGTCTCCTCAAACTGCTGCATGAACATGCCCATCTTGTATCACAATAAGGGTTTTTTTTCTTAAGGAACATAAGTATTATCTCTCTTGAATAGATATTACAGTAGATAATATCTAAATAGTCACATATTTTAGATAAAGCCTCTGGCAAACTTCGCCACACAGTACTTTATCACATACAAATTATCACACAAGCACATACAAACCTCTTGAAAATTAGCTAATAGCCAGTTAATTATTAAATGTGTGGGGATAATTTGCATAATGCAATTGGAAATGTAATATTTGGCAATATGGAGAATTTTATTATTGAAATCTAGAGTTGCCTATATTGTTCCTGTCAATGGTTGCATTCTGCCAAAAGGACTAGCTAAATGCACACTTTGCTCACTACTAAAGAGCAATTTTCCTGATAGTACACTGATGTACCACATCCTTTTCGTTTGCAGTTACCTTAGTCTTTTAATTTAACATCTTTGCCCACTCTCTGAGTTGAAGACCATTCTTTCTATTACCCACTAAACTTTTTAATGCTTGAAACATGACTGAATCTTCTTCTCTGCAGATGAAAAAAATCCGTCTGTATCTTAAGGCCTATCATTAAATACTGTCAGCTCTTTACTTCTTCTAAAACAGGTGAGAGAAGAGTGTACCATTTCCAAAATAACTTTTTTCCATGAATCATTATTGATAAGTGGCTACTAGCTCATTTGCGATCTCAGCTTATACCTATAACTTTCAAGCCCATACTTTGACAGTGCATCTTTTTTCTGTTTCTCATTCTTCTGATTATGTGAATCTCAGCCTGACTCTTCCCAAAAGACTTTTACCTGCATTCCGTTCTTTCGCATCTCTCCCACAAAACGTTCCATTACTGAGGACAAACAAGGGACTTTCAACAAAACTCACTTTTGTTTTCTTTCAGGAACAGGGGAAGAGGTTTTGTTCAACACTCCAATCAGTGTCACCCGTTTATTTTTTTCCCCCAAGTGAAGCTCAAACTTTCTGTCTTTGTTAAATCCAGTTAAACCTAAACCCAGGGACAACCTGATTTCAACTAATGCTTTCACCACTGTCAGTTCATATGTGCTACACTTGCTTCTGCTCATAAGCCAAGGCTTATAGAATGAACAATAGATTCCTTAATAGAACAACACCCTTCACATTCCACTGATGATGGAAAATAATTTGCCACACTACAATATACAGATGCATAGTGGGTTGAACACGGAATCAGACAGCTGACGATTCAGGATAAAAGAAAGGAGCTGTTTCACAGTAGGTGAAACAAAAATATTTTAAAGGAAGCGCATCCAGTTGCTGTGCACAAAGTCTTTCTAGAAATGCCTGCCCTTTCTTGAGGAGGCTAAATGTATAGTTCCTAAGTAAATAAATATATTTATTAAAAATAAGAGAGAAATTGCAGTGGCTGCCTGGCTGCAGAGCAGTTGTTAAATAGCCAAAAGTGACCCATGTGGCATCTGTGCCCTAGCACCCAGATGACAAAACGGTCCCTCTGACTGTGTCTGCTCTGCGTGTCTTCCCACGCAGTAGTTGTCATTCTACTGCCCAAGCATCCTGATGGCAGTCCGTCCAGAGTAGGCCTAGAGAAACCTGAAATGGGGACACTAGTCATATCAATGTACATCAAGATATTCAGGGAGCTAATGAGTGCTATCATGTGTTGCCTGTTACTGTTAACCTCTTCCATCATGTTTCGTTAGCAACCACTGAGACTCTTTCTTCTCAATTAGGGACCCAATTAGGGACCTTTCAGTGTGAGTGATGATGCATGGAGAGAAGTGCATTAGAGATTCCTAGAGGATAAGCAGAAGGAGGGGTGTGGTGAGTGATGCTGGCTGTTAAGGCCTCCGAATGCTCTTGGCTTCATTAATTGTATTGCAGGGTATCTATGGCTGGCTTTCTCTGAGATGGGGGAGGCAGGAGACGGGGAATGAAGGGTGAAGCTATCTCCTTCTTATATGCACTAAGCAAAGGTAGTTTATCTAAGGGAACTGAGCACTTGCACAGGGAAAAACTCTCCCTGGAACTCACTCCTGTCTCCATGCAATGGAGTGGGTTGGAAGGTGATTGCTCTTCAGACCAGTGCAAGAAAAGATCATCTCAGTGGTAAATGGCTAATAACCTGGCTTGTTGTCTCTTGAGTACTGAAAGGCAGTCCCAGAGGAAGGTACTGTGTAGCACGTGCCTAAGTACACTGGTAAAACTGGTGGTATAAATGGAGAAAAGTGTTTTCTGCTTGACAGCTGATACACCGACTTTGAAGCCACAAGGCTGCCAAGTGAGAAGCATGAGCTGAACAGGCCTGTACCCACAGCACTTGCTGGAGATGGAAAGGAGAAATCAGTGGGAGAAACATGAAAAGTAATTTCCTCCTTTCTGTGGCACTTTCAGTTTCTCTCTCTGACCCTATGTTATTACTTATATGCAGTGAAAAGTGACCTATATAATCCCAGAGGGTGTTCACAATTCACTGTGTATTTATTTTGGGTTTGGTGCAAAGGGCCAAAATGGAGTACTGTTACCTTTTCGAGATGTTGATGAACAGTTTCAGTTGTCAAACTGGTCAGATTTACATTGCAGGATCCTTCCTCTCTGCCAGGGCCAGCAGGAGGAGAGCGATGGTGCAGGAGTCAGCTGGGAGAGACAGGGAGCGAGCTGTGGCTGGAGGGCACAGTGTGAGCTCCAGTATAAAGGTGAAGAAACTTGGATAGATTTGATGTTTCTTGTTTAGAAGAGAGGGATCAGTGACCTGTGTCTCTGGAAATTTCCCTGATTTCATATAAAGTTATCACACTACAGGCATTGCTGTATCCTGAAGCTATGGCAATTTCCTGGGAGCTCAGCTGAAATCAGGAATGATCAGTGAAGTACTGAAAGAAAAAAAAAAAAACTATGTGCAGGCATTATATCAGATTTACTCGTAAGTATTTGAAAGCCTCAGTTTACGTCTCAGTTTGTAGTGTTAAAGACAACTGTACTATTATGTTCAATCCATAAATATTGAATAAGATAAAAATTGACCTACTTTAAAAGATCACGTTTGGACACGGAGTTAAGAAAGATCAGTATTTTGTAATAATACTCACCTTTCATTTTTTTAATTTGAGGATTACGTTTGGCCAACATTGAGGTTTCCCAGTTAAATATAAGCATATCTCAAAGCTTATCAAGGTTGTAGAGAACTCTTTTGCAATGCACTTTATTTTGGTTAAGAAAACGATTATTACCTTTTTGAATCAGTGTCTTTAGACAGCTCACTGTGACTTTCAAATGAGCTCTTGATGCAGAACTTAATGGTAAATCAAAATTTTTAACTACTGTGTTTAGACCTGCATTAATTTTAAAATCTGTGCAGTACCTCAAAAACCTAAAATGTCCTTGGAAAAATCTAAAATCTTCAAGCAGACGCAAAGTTCAACTTTTTTTTTGGCAATCTTTACACAAGTTTTTTAGATGTCTCTGGGTCTCCCCTGGGTAAAAAATGGCTGGTGTTTTCTCTGATACCAGTTCGGATGACTGAATTCTGCCTATCTATCTAAATTTTGTCCTACAATTCCAGCCGGGTAGGATGTTATACACTTCTTGTCCTAAATTGCTGCTTGTGTTCTTGGTGGTCTGGTCCTCCAGCTCCAGCAGCAGCAGGAGGATATTGGGCATCCCACTGTGCATCAGTCCCCATTCAACAGAAATACAATATCAGAACTGTCTGCTCCTCATTTATTACAAGGGGTGTTGTAAGAGCAGAAATTTTCACTGGGACTAATGAGCAGAGTCTTAATTGCAGTGGAACTAGGACATCAACATTTCAATTGCAGCATAACTGCTTGAGGTAAAATGAGGATAATCTCCTCAGGTCATCCTGGGCCTTTTGAAATTATTAGATTTGCAGATGACAGTACTTCATTACTGCACCGTGGAGTTGTTTGTGCAGTTCAATCTACGGCAATTCTTTCTGATTTCAAGTATAGCCATATACAAATGCAAAATTTCTAGCAATTTGTTTACCCTTTCTGGAATTGCCAGAGCCTCTCAGAGATACAAGGGATGAGGAATTCTTCTTCCCCATTAAAAATTCCATGTTTGGGATTTTTGTTCTTCTGAATTGGAATGAGAAGCTGTGTGAGCCGATGCAGGCAGGATGCAGGAACAACCACAAATCATGGATTAAGGGCAAAGAACAAATTTAATCTCAATACCTCATGGATCGGGGAACCTCTGAAGCAGCACCCGGGCAGAGGCAGGCAAGCAGGGGATGCAGGCAGCGCGGAGCGAGAGTCCTTATTAGCAAGAGAGTCCTTGTTAGCAAGGGAGTGAGAGAGCTCCCACTTGCTGTTCGGGCCTGTATTGCAAGGATTCTGGCAGGCAGAGTTTTCTGCTGTGCTTTGATCTCTTCAACAGCAGGGCAGGAATCTCAGGCGTGTTTGATAAGGTGCCCCTGAGTCCATCCCAGGCATATGTTATCTAAGTGCAGATGTTCTACTTGTAGAGCACACAAAACTAAGCAACAATTAGTGTGATATATACAGCACCCCACATGAGAGTCACTTAAGCATATTTACAGTCCTCCTTGCCAATCTTCCATTACTTTCCCACAGAAGCCAAACTCTCTCCCAGTCAAAGCAGTCTGAGACTGAGCTAAGATTTTATTATTACAAACAAATTAAATACTCTTTGGTTGCAATGAGATGAAATCAATGTTCATACAATGTCAAAACCTTGTAATGGAGAGGACACATCTGGTAGTCCAACAGAGGTGAAGCCATCGCAACTCCACACTCGCAGGTCCAACCAGGAGCAAGGTGGAGCATGTAGTCCCCATAGGCACACAGACACATGTATGTGATACACATATACATGTACACACAGCTGGCCACTTTGATGAACATGGACAGAAAACTCACCACTCGCACAAACACAAGCCACACCAATGGCCTCATCCTGTTTCCTTCTCTGGCTTATCAGGATGAAGGTCATTTGGTGTGAAACATATCTATAAGTATAAACAAAATACAGATTGCTCCAGTAACTGACTGAGACCCTCACTAACTGGTCCTGCATCCTCAATTTCCACAGTTGCTAGCACCTCTGCACACAAGCCCCCAGTATCTGCAGCCCCACTCACAGACATCAGCACACTGTGGATCCCCCAGTAAGTGTCACCTGGATCCTCTTGTCCCCAGTTGCCTCACACGGACAAACACACATACACAGATGCAAACAGGTCTCTCATTCGACCCCAGGACCCACAGTCTGGCCTGGACCCCTGATCCCTCCAGCGGCCAGCTCCTTCTGTGGGCTGACTCTGAGATGGAGACGCTCCCAGCTCCCACACCACCTCTGCTTGCCACCTAGACAAGGGTGACCTTTGCTAGTGTTCACATACTTGCTGGCACACCTGCACTCCTGCCAGTTGCTGGCACCATGGATGGATGGGCCCCTGTGATGTGTGGTCTTTGCTCCAGTTGCTGGCACTCAGACACCCATACGTATGTGCAGGGTAGAGAGTCCCTCACCCAGGAAATTGTTTAGAAATGGATTTTAGTGAGAAAACAGGACAGACTGTGGTGACCAGGCGCAGGGCGTTGCCAGACAAGTGTGCTGAGCAGCAACATCTTTACATGTCACCATCCCATTTTATCCCCTCATCCCTCTATTTCCCGCAGTTGTTCCTCCACAAACCACCCTGATCCCTTGCTTTCCCCGCCCTTGGTTTCTGCCCTAAACATCCTTCAATAAGTCTTAAACAATCCCCCAATGCTCTTCCCGGAATCCCTGTTGTGGCTGAACCCTGACAGGCAGCTGAGCCCACTGCAGCCACTTGCTCACTAGTGGGATGGGGGAGAGAATCAGAAGGGTAAAAGTGAGAAAGCGCATGGGCTGAGATAAAGACAGTTCAATAGGTAAAGCAAAAGCAGCACACAAAAGCACAGCAAATTCCGAAGCAAGGAATTCATTCACCACTTCCCATCGGCAGGCAGGTGTTCAGCCGTCTCCAGGAAAGCAGGGCTCTGTCATGCCTAATGGTTACTTGGGAGGACAAATGCCACAACTCCGAATGCGCGCGTGCACACACACACACCCCCCCTGCCCTTCCTTCTTCTTCCCCCACCTTTTATTGCTGAGCATAGTGCCACATGGTATGGAATATCCCTTTGGTCAGTTGGGGTCAGCTGTCCTGGCTGCGCCCCCTCCCAACTCCTTGTGCACCCCCCGCCTGCTCGCTTGGTGGGGCAGCGTAAGGAGCAGAAAAGGCCTTAACGCTGTGTAAGCACTGCTCAGCAGTAACTAAAACATCCCTGTGTTATCAACACTCTTTTCATCACAAATCCGAAACACAGCCACATACCAGCTACTGTGAAGAAATTCAGCAGTATCTCCTTCTTGCTTTGGATCCTGTTTGGAATTTATCTGGGTAATATCTTTCATTGAAGTATTTTGCCTATTTTGTGATTGATAGTATGAATTAAAGTCAACTTGAGAAATATGGAAAAAATAACATTTCTCAGTAAAAATAAAATCTTGCTGAAGAACCATTACTTTTGTATCTGGATAATATAACTGCAGTTTGTACAAAGAATATAACGTAAAGAATTAAAACAAATACAGCTCCTGGTCCTGCAGGAATGAACACAAGTACTTAATTGCTTAATATTATTCACTCTGAACAACAGAATGCTAAACACAGGTAGTAAATCTCTAAACAAAGAGATTAAGAAAGTGATCAAGAAAGAAGTTAGATTTGTTTGGCTTGCCATTAATATTGACTACAGAACAAATATCCCTAAAGATTATCCTTGCTTTAAGAAAAAAAACTTTAATTCATTTGTTTGTAGACAAATTGAGGTTCAGGGTTCTTAATCACAAATGTTCCAAAGCAGAACAGTTTCTTGCAGATCACTCCTCTCAGAAAGTTGAAAAATGCTCCTTGGCAGATGGTGAGATCTGCCTTTTCCCAGAAGAAGAGGTTCTATTCAAAGCTTCCTTAAGAGTTTGTCCTTAAAAAATAAAGACCTGAATTAAAGCTGTGGGTATTATAGCATTTTAAGGTAAGGCATGTTCAGAGTCACTTACCCAGCAGTTTCATCTCATTCTACACTTACATTTGCTCATCCTCTTGAATGTTTGATTTCATGGGGTAAAAATCTCAGACTGGTATTTGGAAACGTCAAAGAATGTGTGTAATTGGAAGAGAAAGGAACATGAAGATCAAATTGAGACTGGAATTCCAGTTGTCGCCTTCAAGATTGGATCACTGATTCCACAGCCCCTGGCCACCAGTGAAGATACTACTGCTCCTCAGGAAACTCCACAGGGCATCCAAGGCTGAAGTATCCCTCCATCAGTTATGCTTCAGATCCTTCCAGACCCACTAAACAAAAGGTTTGCAAGTAACATGGCTTGCATGTCACAAGTAACATGGTGGCAAAGGCAGTTGCTCTGCAGTGTGGGAGAAAGCTCTTAAAAACTGGTGAGTGATTCTTGCAAGGAGAAGATGCAGTAACGGACGATTTAGTAACAGAATGACTGGTGGACCTGTAAAAGCAACCATCAGCAAACATAGGACATGGCAGAGGAGCTCTTTGGGAGCAATGGTGAGAGGAACAGGCACTGCATTTGGAAAGGAGAATTCACACACACACCTATAACATAGGGACTAACAGGGCAGGTAGCAATCCTTAGAAAAGGACCTGAGTATTATAGTACATCTCAAACTGAATATAGGTCAGCAATGGTGCATTACTGACAGGGAAGCAATTCTTTTCCCAGGGCCATAAGGTAATTCAGGTTGGACCTCAGGAGGTCTCTAGTCCGACTTCCTACTCAAAACAAGGTCACCCAAGAGGTCATACCAGCTTGGCTGGTACTGGGCCTTAGCCAGTCTCACCTGGCCTTAGCCAGTCTCACCATGAAAATCTGCATGCATGGAGACCGCACAGCCTCTCTGGTCAAACTGTTCCAAAACTTGACTGTCTTCATCATTAAAAAAGTCTTCCCTTATATCCTGTCAGAATGTCTCTTCTTTCAATTTTCCAGGATGCATTAACAGAAGTAATGATGATGACGGTAATTATTTTGGTCTGCTTATGCTGGTGGAGTCCCATTTTTACAGTCTGTAGTTTTCATATTTTTTCCAGTTTAGTATACTTCACTTAAAAGCATATTGACAAGTTGCAGTGTTGAGAGAAGAATAATAAAGGGCAAAAAGAGGATTGGAAGCATGATTTCTGAGGCAAGCATGAAGGGATGGGGCAGTTAGTGAAGAAAAGAAAAAACAGTGTACAGCGCTGCACATAACAATGTTCTCCTAGGCTGTAAGGGGACTATGATCAATCATGCTCACAGGCACAATGACAAGGGACAAAAAATAATTGACTTACATTGATGTGAAGTTTGGTTAGACCTCAAAGAAATTTTATTTTTAAACTACAAGGCTGATTTTGTGGATTCTTCTTCACTAGAGGTTAAAAGAGCAAGTTCAGACAAGTATCTGCCAGAGTTGTGCCCAGGCTCAGTCCTCCCTCAGTACAAAGCGATGGACTGGGGCTCCTTCTGGTCCTGTGTTTCTGAGGGCTTGCTGCTATTACATGGAGAAGAAAACATTAAAAAAATAACGCTAGGTTGTCAGACAGTCTCTCTGTCCCTCTCACACCCCAACAAAGGTCTGAAATGTGACTTTATCACTCCCTGTCCATTATTAGGGCTGCGGTGGGTTTCTTCATTCCCATTGGTGATTTTCTGGCCTTTCTCGGGAGTTTCCCTTCTGCAAAACAGTCTTCCCTACCTGTTGTCATCTAAGTGCTTCCTCTTCAGAGCACTGCTGAGGGAGATTCTCCAAGTTTCCAGAAACAATTTTACAAGTTCTTCCTACCACCTCCACAACAAGTCCTCCCTCTTCTTCCTCACGCAGAATGCTATTCGAGAGTGACTGCAAGAAATGAAGACTTGAAGTTTGTATTCCTTCGCTTCAGAAACACTCTGCAGCAATTGCTCTCCTCACTTGGACACATCCTCTGAGGTGGAAGAGTGTAGGCATGGTAACACAGCATCGAGTGCTGATGCCACCTCTGTCCCATGCATCAGGATGTACAGACACATCCTCCCCAGCCACAGGAGAATCAGCATATAGCATAAGTGGTACATAGGGAGAGCTGCAAGTGAATTTTAAAAGCAATTTCTGCTATAAATTTTGATAGTAAAAGAGCAGAAATTAATTTCTTTATGAAAATGTGACTGTCCAGTAGGTGAGGTCACTGCTTTTCAAGTGCAAATCACCTGAAAAAACAAAATGTTAAGAACTAATCAGAACAATTACCAAATTTGTGTTTTATAGTAATAAATACATGTAGATATCTAAGGATGAAAGAAAGAGTTTTCTGTCTTCTAACTTCTTGACCTTAAAAATGTGTTCAGGAGGAGCAACTGTTTTCACTCTTTCCCACATTGCGGACTTCTGCTTTGCAATGTTCACCTCCATATAGTAAAATTAAGTCTAAGGACAGCAAACTTGCTTTTTTTCAAGTTATCCTTCAGAAATCTTTTAAAAGTTGTCACAAACCCACAGGGATCCATATCCATGTTAAAAATCACTGTAGTAGACAAGTGAAAAGATAAGGCTGGGAGACATTTTAACCTGCAAAAACAGTATAGGCAACATTCCTGTCACATGTACAACAACCTATGGTTCTTTTGGAAGTTTTGAAGCTATGGGATGAAATCCTGGCTTTCGGATTACTGTTTGTCTGTAGTAATCTCTGTGTGTCCTTGAGGACATAGGCTGTCCTTCCATTATCTCCTCTGCCATAAAATGTTAATCCTGCCATAGATGGGAAATCATCTTGTCTCTGCCCAGAAGATGGTTCCTGTTCAGAAAACTGACAGTCTCATGATAAGAAAGGAAACATGAGGGTTTAGGAGCTGACAGAAGAAGCACGAGGTAACAGGGACACAAGAGTGACCAGCTTGACAAGGAGTGGTTCAAGCCCCTCAATGGTCTGCCTCTACTCATCTGCTATCAACTGTTTGCAGCTATCATAGGCAAAAAAAACATATAAGAAAGGATTTGAAGAGAGCCACGGAGAGCTGCTTTGGTATTTAATGAAAATATCTCTAAAGTACAAGGGAAGAGTGTGTATTTTTGCCAGAAATGAGGGTAAGAGTGCGGCAGAAATTTGTTTCATTTTAAAAAAATGAAAGGGGTAACCCCCTTGTTATTACCTTACGCTCATCACTGGGTAAAGGTATTCTCATGGGTAGTTGCTATAGGTTAGTTAAAACCACACCAAGAATTGCTTCACTGTTGTTCTTGTCACCACTACACATTGAGATAAGACAAACTGAGCTTGCTTACCTTAACTCTTTCTGCTCTTCACTATTTAAATAATGTCTTGTGAATTTAAGTTTTTCAGAGCAATTTAACTGCAAATTTTTCCATCTGTGTATTTCTGTCTTTCTTCCCGTGTGTGCCCTCCACAGGGCCTCTCTAACTCTGGAAAACTGTGACTAGTGAATGCCTGGTTAACTTTTTCCTGCACAGAGCAGACGGGACTGCTGCGGTATTTCATTTCACACTAGGAAAGCTGTGAGGGGCCATAAGCCTCGGGGCCAGCAGGAGCAGTAAGTCATGGGGCCAGCAAGAGGACAGAGGCCACAAGGCCAGGTTTCAAATTAACTGCATAATAAGAGCATTGTACAGGGAAATGGGGAGTTATGGGATAACATCCTGCAGAGGCCAGACTACTGATTGGAGGCAGTCCTAATACTGGAAGAGGTGGAGAGTGAAACAACAAAGAATACACATGTTTGAGTAAGAAAACTTGGGCAGTCTTAGAATGGTAGAGCTGTTTTTCAGCCTTTTGGAAGCATCTTCTCTTGACTTGCCTCGTGATGGTAGAGCCCTCCTAGAAAACTTTCTACATCTACAATTCCACGTGGCATCTTCTTCAAACACACTTACAGGTCTCTGCATTACTAATGCCCTTTTGCAATGAATAGCGGAGCTGATGTGGTTACATTCTTGCATACTGTATGCACATTATTATGACTGCCTGTGTGGAAATTACGCATGTGACTGCAATATCAACATGGTGCAAGAGGAGGTCTATGTTGGTGGTCTAAAAAGCAGTTCCACTTGTGTGGGGTCAGAAGATCTCCATCTTTATGATATGATATGATATGATATGACTCCTCAAAATAACGTAAGGAGGAATTACCCATTGGATAATTGGATATCTGGTGCTTGTCATTTAGCATAGGTATTCATGACCATGACACCACGAGAACTTGCTACCTGTCCTTTTACTCCCTCTTCAATCGAAAAACTTTTAATCTACAAGTCCACCTAGGAAGGTTCTGGGCATCTCCCTGCAGACTTAGGAAAAATCAGCTTAGACAAACATGTCCCAGTCTTGGTCTTGCCTCACTCCAAGATGGGCCAGACAATTTGTTGAGGTTTCTTCCAATCTGACATTTCTTGGAAAGTACCAATTGCTCTCAGATATCCACAGGATAATTCCTCCTTTCATTGTTTTGAGTAGTCATAACATATATATGTAAGGTTTTATTCTCACCTTCCCATTTTTTTACAGGAGTAAGCTTCCTGTTTGGCTCATTGACAGCACATTTGGTGCCCATTCTGTACTTGGGGAGTAAGAATTTTTTGTCAAGAAATGGAAGATACACATGAAGGGAGCTTATGAAATAATCCCTAGATGCTCAAAAAATCTTCACTTCTTGGTAAAACTTTCTATAACCACACAAAAATGTTTTCTTATCAGAAGACAGAATGTGGATTCTTTGAGAGATTTGTCCCCATGTCTGACAAAATAAGTTCAGAGTGGAAAAACAAAACTCATACAGTATTTGGAGGGAAAAGGGAGACTTCAGGCTATGAAATTGGAAATTGAAAAGGAGGAAACTGTCATTTCTGTTACATGCTGTTCAGTAATGAAGCTTCTGATGACAGAAAAATCATTCTGCATGTGGAATAAGCTGACCAGACAGGGAGATGTTTCTAGTTTTACTGCAGGAATATAAGAAGAGAGAAAAAACCTTTGTTACGTGACTGTGGATGTATTGGGTTTGCCAAGGTTTTGGTAGCAGGTGGGTATACAGGGGTGGCTTCTGTGAGAAGATGCCAGAAGCTTCCCCCATGTCCGACAGAGCCAGTTTGAGCTGACTCCAAGATGAACCTGCTGATGGCCAAAGCTGAGATAATCAGCAACAGATAGTAGTGTTTCTGTAGAAACATATTTAAGAAAAGACAAAAACTGCTGCACAAGAACAGCTGGGAGAGAGGAGTGAGAAAATGTGAGAGAAACAGCACCAAGGCAGTGAAGCAGGAGTGTGAGGAGGTGCTCCAGGTGCTGGAGCAGAAATTGCCCTGCAGCCCATGGTGAAGACCATGGTGATGCAGGTTGTTCCACTGAAGCCCATAGAGGTCCACAGTGGACCAGACATCCACCTGCAGCCCATGGTGGTCCACAGTGGAGCAGGTATCCACCCTGGCACCATGAGAACTTGCTACCTGTCCTTTTACTCCCTCTTCAATCGAAAAACTTTTAATCTACAAGTCCACCTAGGAAGGTTCTGGGCATCTCCCTGCAGACTTAGGAAAAATCAGCTTAGACAAACATCTCCCAGTCTTGGGTCTTGCCTCACCCTAAGGTGGGCCAGACAATTTGTTGAGGTTTCTTCCAATCTGACATTTCTTGTAAAGTATCGCTTGCTCTAAGGTACCAGAGAGAGAATATATGAAAATACAGGGCAAGATGCTAGACTTTCCACTTCTACATTCTCTCTTCAATACAAAGGTTTTACAAAAGTATTTAGTTGTGGAAGCATCTCCTTTTCCTGTACACTCTCATGGCTGTGATGGGATATGGTCTTTACTATAAAAATTGTCATGGCAACCCAAAATGATGAAGGAGAGCTAAAGGCACCTTTGTGGCAGGTGGGATTGTGTGTGTGTGTGTGTGTGTGTGTGTATAATCTATTGCACATACATTCAGGGGATCATCCCAGTTCTATGTAATGTAATCTCTAAGAGGCCCCACTGCATATATTTCATGTTATTGGTGTGAGTAGTCATATTAGTAAGGCTGAATATGCTTTTTAAACTTTCCAATGTAAGCATGATATAGGACAGAAGAAATGGAGACATAAACTCACAGTGAAATTAATATGATTACCTGAAAAAGCACTAGTCATGACCAAGATTTGTCAAGATTTCCGTAAACCTCACAACTTAAGTTAAAGAGAAAGCAGAAAGTGCATATTTAGTTGCAGGTTTTGCACGGAGGTCTTTCCAGACATAAAAGATGGCATGAAAGAAGTAATAACAATTGAAAAAAAAGAAAATAAAATGCAAATCTATTTCTAAGCAATATTGGAAGTGACATGTGCAGGCAATAATTTACTGGAGGATTTCTGTCTGAATTTATTTTTTCTGCCTTAAGATCGTATCTGTCTTTATATATTTCTTTTCTGAAAAGACTTTATGACCAGGATTTTAATAGCACATTCATATCCTAAGCAACTAAGAGGGGAAATATTTTTATTAAATTACACTGTGTATGTTAAAGTCTCCTTATCTCCTTTACAATACCTAGCAAATAACCATTACAAAAAATGGATGAAAAATTTTTCACCAAAAAAGGTCCAAAGATTCTTGGTCCTTCCATGACACTGTCAGCAAAAATAAAGATAGAAACCCACAACCAGTTTCTAGGTTCTTTCCTCATTTGTCATGAAAGCAAAAATACAGGAAGCGGATTTGCTAATTTTAAGAATTTCCTGACAGGGTTAAATTCTAATCTTACTCCATTAACATGTCTTGTCTTCTATGACTACATATTGCAGAAGAATTTTCATTATATAACACTGCATGAATAAAATTTTCTGTCCTTCTTTGAAAAGCAAGTACAAATCATGGTCAGTATTACCTGAATTAGGAGAGAAAAAATAAGGTAGCATAAACCTTGGTCCTGCTACACAGAGCTGTATGAGTTGATCTTCGAGCTCATAAAGCTTCTTGATGGAGTAAGTGTGTTTTAGTATGACCTAAAGGATATTCCCATATCAATCCCTTTTCCCATAGCCAGACTTTTGTCAAAGCTTGGTCAGAAACAGATTTTTAAGGTGATCATTGTATTTAAAAAGTTCTGTCCATACTGTCTGTTAAAAGACCCTCTTCTAATCTGATAGTTTTCAGCAAAGTTACATTATTTTGGACATGCACATAATCATTATTAGCGCTCTGCTCCTCTGCCCCCTGGAGCAACAAACCTATCTCTGGGAGACAGCACTACCCGTGGAATGACTGCTATCCCCCACATTGGTCACTGACCCCATTTTGTGCCCAGCCCCCTCTGTCCCACCGATGCCACCAGAGCAGAGCTGCGCAGTTAGTACTTCCCTGGATTGGAGCAAAGAATCATACACTACAAAGCGTAGCCTGAATTAAGGGCAAGTCCTGTTCTCCCACAAGAACCCTTGTTTGATTTTGTTGTTCTCCAGCCCCCTGGCATGCAGGCCTTCCCTGGGATGGGCGCTTGGGTGGCCATGGCTGGTGGCGGTCAGCCCTGGCGAACAAGGCTGGCTGTCTTCCTTTGGAAAACGCACTCCTGCCAGTATGTCCCCCGGGTTTGGTGGGCGGCAGCGGCGGTGAGGCCTCGGGCAGGCCCACGCTGTGGGGGTCTGTTGGAGATGGGGAGGCAGCCCTTACCGGCTGGGGCCCGGAGGCCACCTTTCTTGCTGAGGGGAGATATATCATATACATATACGATGCAGCCTCATGGTGACCTGCCCAGCTCTAGGAGACTAAGCGTGGCCTCACCCCTTCCTCCCTACGGGTACCGTCAGTCTCCGTGGCAGCCCCTGGGCTCCCTCCATGTGCCCGGGCCACAGGGCAGGCACCACCACCCCCGCCATGGGGAGCGATGGCATGAGTACCACCACAGCCACCGAGGCCGACGACAGCTCCCGGGGCTGCTGCCATGCAGTGCAATGGCACAGGTACCGCCACACTATCTGCCATAGCCGTGGGTGATGGCAGGGGTACCGCAGTACCCACCACGGCGGGGAGCGATGCCGCGGGGGGCCCGGCGGCCGCCATGGCGGGCGGCGGCGGCACCGGGCGTAGCAGCTGGAGTGCGTCAGCGGCGAGGGGCGGGGAGGCCGCCGGGGGAGATATCAGGCGCCGGGCGGCAGGACCGAGCGAAGCCAGAGGTGAGCCGGGAAGCCCCGTGATTGCTGTCAGGCAGCCCGCCCGCCCGCCGCCCCCTCCTCCATACATCCCCGCGCCGCCCCCTCCTCCATACATCCCCGCGCCGCCGCCTGCGTCCCCGCCCGCCGCCGCCGCGGG
>KZ506863.1:17469-36870 GCA_002844005.1 Limosa lapponica baueri | reverse complement strand
CGCCGCCTTCCCTCCTTGGGGGCTGCGCCTGGTCCCCGCCGCCATGGCAGCGCCGGGCCGCACCGAGCCCACCGCCGTGGGGGCCGCGGGAGGGCGGAGGCGGCTCTGTCGGGCGGTAGGGCCGGTCCGGATCGGCCTCCCCTCAGGCCGGCCCGCCGCCCCTCGCCTCGCCCGGCCTCCGCGGGGTGCGGGCCGCGGCTTGGCGGTGTCAAGTTTGGTGTGAGTTTTGGCCCAGGCCACTCCGTGTTGGCTAGGGCCAGCCATCTTTTGTGGGGGCATCTATTGTAGCTTTGCAATTTATGTCTTATAGCCACACATGCATGTATATAGGATCTGTTATACATACGCATACCTCTATACATATATATGAAAATAGTAATTGCAATGCTACAATGAATCCCTCCCACAAAAGATGGCTCTGTGCGTGCTGCGTGTGTGTGCAAATACATGTGGACATGCACAGTCACACACACACTCTCTTCTGCTTTCCCCTATCTGATGCGTGAAGTCTTTTGAAATTATTTTTTGTTTCCTTTGAGGTAGGGATGATTCTTCCCTCTTAAAACAAGGGGAAGCATCTTGCTGAAGATAGCCATTGACGTAACATTGCTATCCTGCTTATGGAGTATTAAATCCAGCCTGAGTAAGTGGGTTACGCTGAGAGCTAGAGCAAAAGGTTTTACTAGCACTAATGGAAAACAAATGTACTAACTCACTGATTTTATATACATACTAGTGTCCTATTTAGAGGAAACTGTTGAAGAGTGATCGTTAAGGTCTTGTGGGCTGTGGAGTTTTCCGTATTAATAATGAGAAATTTGGAAAAGTATTCTGTGATATGGAAACATTGTCCAGCTGATATTTGGATTTTTGTGTATGTGCATGCAGGAGAGAGGAGGGAGCTTGGTTTTCTTTGTGTTTAAGTGCGAATAGTCATTTTGTGTGTCGGGCTGCACCATTGGTCATAGTCTGGTATACAACCCACCAGTTTTTAAGGGGAATAAGTATTCTGGCAGAGTGATCAGTATAGTAAAATTGGTGCTGCCTCACTGCAGGACCTATAGAAGATTGCTGCAGATCAGAGTGATCATGGCCTCACTTCTCCTTCAGACTCTTCCTATGGGAACTGAGTAGGTCTTCTCTCTGTTTACTTAACTACCTTTCTTGTTTAATTGACCTATGCTTGATTTAGATACTGAAGAACTTCCTGCTGCTTGTCCGAAGGGTGGCTAATAAGAAAACATTTTAGCACCTGTTTCATAGAAGGGAAAACATCACTGCATAGAGTGGTTCATACTATAAGTGTTTAAATTCTGGTGTTGAAGCCTCAACGATAATCTCAATTTCAACACCATTTTATGAATGAAAAGCTTGTGAGGAGACTGATATAGCAGACGGATGTTTAAGTTGCATCCTCATTCCCCTTCCCCCAGTCCAATCTGACTTAGCATCTGCTCTGTGTAGAAGCAAATATTTTACAGTGGTTTTCTTTACTCTTGTGGAAGATCAGTAGAATCCCATTTTAATTACTTTACTTTTCCAATATACTTTCTTCAGCAATGTGCAATCAAGGCACATGGTACCAAGTCTTTTTGGAGTGTTTCATAACTACCTCCTTTACAAAGAGTCATTACTCTGAGAAATGACTTTAAAAGTACTCTGAATTTCTTCTGTGTGCATATTAAGGTAGATAACGTCTCTTCACTTTAATAATTAAAAACGGGGAGGTTTGGGGGTTTTTTTTAATGCTTATTAGTAGTGTAAAGATAACACAACTCAGAATGAACTTAAAACTCTCTGTATCCAAACATCCTGAAAACTGGAAGAGAGGACATCTAAGTTAGATACTAGGAAGAAATTCTGTACTGTGAGGGTGGTGAGACACTGGAACAGGTTGCCCAGGGAAACTGTGGATGCCCCATCCCTGGAGGTGTTCAAGGCCAGGCTGGATGGGGCTTTGAGCAACCTGGTCTAGTGGGAGGTGTCCCTGCCCATGGCAGGGGGGTTGTAACTCGATGATCTTTAATGTCCCTTCCAACCCAAACCGTTCTATAATTCTATGATCCTATCTGCGCATGCTGGTTTAACTAGTAGTAATTGCATGCCTATTACAGTGCAGAATCTTTGCCAGTGAAAGATGGAGGAAGTTCAGTTCAGTGTAAAGGCTGACACGTATTAATGCTTTTGTTTTCATTTTTAAATGTGAAAAATGGAAATGTTTGGTATGAAAATCACTGAAAGAACACCACAGAATTTGGTGATACTGGAGAAACTCATCAGAGTATAAAAGCCCTTTACTTGCTCATGTTCTTAGGTATAATAAGGGTTGGTATCAATCTCTATCTTGTAGCAATCAATGGATATCAAGTAGTAGTAATCATTTAAAGGTGTTACCCATCATGTTTTTTAATGTGAACTGCAAATAGTAATATTAGAGCTGAAGTAATGTATATGCTTATATTCATGTTGCTATTCCTTAAATATTTCTCTATTCAAGTTACTAGCTTCTCATTTTGTCACAGATACATACCCTCCTCCAGACTCACAAGACTGTAACCTAGTCATCAAATTCTATGAGCTGTATATACCAGCTGATGCGTAGCAATTCTATATGTTCCAGGAAGCCATAGTCTTCCTTTGATCTGTGAAATGTAAAGTTTGGGGTAGCTGTGGTAGAGGTACATGTTTTTGTTTGGAACTGCTTTCACCAATGAGTGTCTCTTGGGTATTCATTTTGTAAACTGTTTAAAAATGAAAAACCTCTTTCGTACAATAGAAATGTTTCTTTAAAAGAATCAATCAAGCAAAATTTAGCCCTCTTCTGACACTTTTGCTTCCAGCTGTTACAGCATGGATTAAACAATCCTGAGGGGAAAAGCCGGCTTTAATGTGTTTCCTCTGCTGCATTGTTTTAAATATGACTGAAATGGCATACGCAGTGTCTTGATAGCTCTTCTCTGGCATTCTTGCAGTTTTGTCTGCTAATCCTGACTTTTTCTTTTTTTTTTTAACAATGGGATATGACAGCATATATTTATTTAATCATTATAAAGTTAGCTGGTGTTCTTCAGTGAGCCTGAGATTTCAAAGAAGCTTTTAAGTATCTCCCTAAAATATGGAAAGAATCCTGTCCCAAAAGAGTGATGAGCTGTCAAATAATCCCTAGAATCTCACTGAAATTAATGAGACTTGTCAGGACTAACATATCCCTTTCTTTGTTTCTTCTTTCTTTGTCTTCAAAGTTAACTAGAAAACCTCCTAGTGTTTTAAACAATACATCGATAAGTACTAAATGATTCCTTGAATTGAAAATCTAGGAAGATGCATTTGTCTGTGTACTGAACTGTGTGTTGTGCAGCTATTCAAAATAGCATTTTAGATTTTGATTTGTTTTCGAGTCTTGAGTTGTTCCTCTCTTGGTCCTGTGTTTGGTCCTGATTTTTTTTTTACTATAGAACAAGGAACCTGTGTATTCACAGTGCTGGTGTCTCCCTTCTGCTTATGGTTAGAAGTTGCTTATAGGCCAGGATGAGTTGAATTAACCGTTACCCTTTTTTTCTAGGCTTCATCAAAACATTTAAAGTAAGGGTGGTTAAATAGATTTCTTTAATTCTCTGGATCACTGAAGAGGAAGAATAATTGGTAAAGGTGTGGTCTCTGTCAAATCAGTAGCCCCTGAGGCAGTGCTTGAAGAATACACCGTGTTCAGAAGTTCTGGCATAGCAGTGGTGAGCCTGTGGCTGCACCTGCCTTTCCCAAGCACTGGGTATCCATGTACCTTGAATGGTATGGAATGCTGCATTAACCCTAACTGACTTTATATTTCTAATTCACCAGGTGTAAAAATATGAAATGCATTTAGGTTAGCAAATGTATTGCTAGAAAACCAATCTTTTTTTTTTCCCTAGCTCTTGCAGGTGGCAAGTCCTGCAAATAGAAAGGCTTTCTAGCTTGAATATCTTTTCTCACAGATGTTGTAGAAGTAGCCAGCAATAATCGTAACTCTGGGGAATTTAAATGATTTTTGAGTTGATAATGATAAAATAGTTGGGTGTTAACAATATCAAGTCAAATGTTATTACAGTGCAGCACAGACAACTTAAAAGGATTTTAAAATGTTGGAGTATTTTATTTTTTTAATACTGCAGAATGGAGAGTTTATGTTGTCAGCCTTTATTCTGAAGTGGCACAAAGTAGTTTTCTGAAGAAGCAGGAGGTGACAACCTTATTCCTGCAACAGGCTTAAAGATGAACCCTACTTTGGGGTCAATATCATGAGTTAGCAGTGCTAATATTGTTCCAGTTTTTTATATAGTACAGTATGGTGCTAAATTCAGAGGTATGATTAACTTGCTTATCTTTGTTCTAAACCCACCCTTAGCAAGCAACTAATGCCTGTATTTCTAGAGAAGATCAGTTACTGAGGCTTTCAAGGCATTTTTTTCAAAAATTCAAGTACATACATAACAGGATAGCCTAGGTACTAGGAGGTGTAGCTTAAAAGTTTGAATCTTACAAGCATGTATTACAGTGAGAAACAGGAGAAGTGCAGTATATTCACAGAAGCGTGAAAGTTCCTGGAAGGATGTCAGGATGGTTAATGATAGAGATAAAGATAGGATGACACCAGGGAGGAGGTTGTGTGTGCATTCCTTTCTGCTACGAGAGACATTCTTGCTAACTTTCTCAGACATCGAACTTCAGTCCTGTGGTAACACGCTTGCTGGTAGCTAGTGAATGCACGTTAACAAATATTTTTTTTTTTTTATAATGCAGCTGTGATAGGTCGAACTAAAACAGCAGTGGCTACATCCAGGCAATTGTGGAAAACAAAAATGAACGATCCACAAGTACAAGACTGCTGAAAGCAAAGGCAAATGCAGAGCTGCTCAAGAATGTGCTCTCCCTGCTAAGGAGTTTGCTAAATAGTGATTCTGATGGTAGTGGGTATGGACAGTGGGGAGAAGTGATTAATTTTGGGGAAGATGATATGACCTGAGCTGCTGTTAATTAGCGTGGTCCTGTTGAAAAGCCTAGAGAAAAGGGATGCAAGTCAGTTGATGTCTGAACAGATTCTTGAGGACTCTGAGCAATCAATACTCTTTTGATGCTTTATTCTTCCTTTGTTTTGGGAACAGGACTTCTACATAAACAAGAAATACTAGACCTTGCTACTTATTTTTTTTTTTTCTACTAGCTAGAACAGCCTACAAGATGCCTGACTCTTTCCTAGCTTCTTAGTCATATTTATACTAGGTTTGAATTTGCGTTTCTTGAATGCTTATTTTTCAGAGGATGGAGTTTCCTTCTAGTTTTAGTTCATATGTGCCTTTTTTCCATCCTTCTGAAGATGGGGTGAGGAAGACAAACATATTCACTGCTAAGTCCAGCTGTAAGCTAGAATGGGGTAGTCTGTCTGTGTGGCCTTTGTAGAAGTGAGGAAGTATTGCTGCTGCTTTGCATGGACATATGGAAATACTTACACGTAGGACCATATAGTCAGACTCTGAAACTTCTCAATCTTGTGTGCTTGCTGGTCCGCTAGAAAGTTTTAGCGTTGACTGACAGGGATCTGTTGTTGCAGTTTTGTTTATTTGTTTTCCCTGCTTCACTTCCATGACTTACTCCTACTCCTGGGAAGTTCCCATATTAATTTCTACCCCCTTTTCTGCATTTGAATCACCCACAAAAACAAGGCAATTGCTGTTTTCTTAGTTATAGGTCTCCTGCTGCAAATGACTTTAAAAACAAAACAGAACCAACAAAAATGCATACATACAATTTAGAAAACATAAAAAGAGCTTGAATGCTACTTAACTCTTGAATTTTCTACAGCTCCTCTGCTGAAAGCCATGATGTCCACAGGTTTCATGTGGCATAGTTGTAGCTCAGGCAACTGTTTTAGTAGCTCCTTGGGTATGGAGGCTGTAGTTGCAAAGTTTAATGACCTCCTGCTCACCGTTAGTAACCGTGGTCACCATCACGTTTGAATTTGCATGTGGAATATTCTCGAAGCAGCCATAAAGAGAGTTGCTGTTGTTTGGCTGATGAGCAGTAGCTCATTAGACTGTGCTAACATGTGTCTGCAATTGGCTGACCTGATCTGTGTGGCTTTGATGTCCGCCCTAGTTGTGGGGATAAGGGAGAGGACAGCACAATCAAGCGTTTTAAAAATAGATGCAAATGCGTACGTAGGGTTACTTCAGTATCAGTGTCACTGCAGTGTTAGGTTAGTCCACCAGCTGTCTGACCAGAGTCAGTGGCTTCCAAGTGTGATCAAGAGAAGAGCTTGCTTTATTGTTCTTAGCTCTGAAATCACTAAATGTGTTTGAGATGGCCCTTCCTAACCAGAGGGATAACGTTAGAGGAAGGCATGAAGGTCTGAAAACTGAACAAGTTGCCAAGAAACACAGGTTCCAAGTGGGAGCAGGGGATGGTCTTCTGATAGCAAGTGGCATTTAAAGCTGCCGAAAATCAGAGAGGAGGCATATTTTATCTCCTTGTTGAGGAGGTTCCTGGAGAAGCAGGAGGGCAAATCTAGGGATGCAGAGTTGTGGAAGATGAGCAGGGGCAAGAGCAGGTGTCCTAGGTGGCTGGCCAGCCACCTGAGGAGGGAGGCTGAGTGTGGTCTACAAGGGCTGAGCTATAGAAAGGCCTTTAGGATCTTTTAAGAGCAGGTGCTGTGTATAAAGTGCAGGAGCAAAATTGGAGGGAGCTGGGGGCGGAGCTGAGAATTGCAAAACAGTGTCTCTGAACTGCTGAGGCACGGAAGGGAGAAAGAGCAGTAACCAGAGAGCAAAGGTGGGTCATTAGGGGTATCTATGTGGGGTTTGTTGTTATTTTTTTAAGACAGTAAGCAGGTTGGTTTTGTGTAGTGAATGGGAGATACAGGAAAGTGCAAGATTAGAAAGAGAGGGAGTGCTGAGGACAGGAGAGATCTGATACACGTGAGAGAGAAGCTGATCCAGGAGTAATAATCCTGCTTAGTCCTATCTTTCTGTCTTTTGGATGTTTATTATTTTCAAACACAACTGGAATGGATTTCATTTTGTATATGGATATATTCACCTTGAATCTGAGAAGCTGAAAGGGAAGGCATGAAAGTTTTCTTTAAGAAAAACTCATTTTTTAGATTTATTAATTGTGGCTATATTAAGTTGTCTTGTTACCTGAAACAAAACCTCTTGAAACCAGAGTAGTTCAGAGAGAAGATACTGCTTTATTCAATGTTGGGTGCTAGGTGGAAACTCACAAATCTAGCACACCTTACTGGGGATATTAACTATTATTTGTACACAAAGGATTCTCATAATTCCAGGTACCTACTACATAACTCCACCTAGGTTTACATATTCTTTAGGATGACTGAATAGCCCTTTTGCATGTGCATATTAAATTTTGCACCATCAGCAAAACACTTCTGCTCAGGTGCAAGTTCCTCAGTAGTTGTTTGGGTAAGGATGCCTTTCCTCACATTACCCTTTTAAGGTATTGAGTCATCTCAGGACAGTAAAAGTTTACTGTAAGTTTGCCAGCTTCTTGAGGATGATAAGGATGTTCCTTGAAGTAGCTGCAGCTCTGTCTAATTGGTATAGGAGTACATACTTTGACATATTAGAGAATCTTGATGTGATTAACTACTACTTGTTATCCCATCTTTATCAGCTCAGTAATTAACTATTTTCTCACACAGTAAGGAGGTTAGTAGGAAGCAAACAGTATTGCAGTTAGCATATGGTTATAAACAAAGCAGAGGCCTGTCTTTGGTAACAAACACAGAACTTTAATTTAGTAAATCTCAGCACACTTTCCACATAGGAAACACTTGTGCATATTAATTTCCCAAAACTTTCTACTGAAGAAAGTGCTCTTCAAGAAACCAGGTGATAATCTCATTAAAATATGAGACTTTGTAGAAAACTGCAAATAACAGGTTAGTAGTTTGTAGACCTAAGATCTTAGTCTTTGATTGAATAGGCTACCTGATCAAATACCTAATTCTAATCACCTGAGCAAAATGCCATTGGTATTACACGGATGCTTCGTCAGGCATATGCTTAAGAACCTTATCTACTTAAGGTGAGTTTGAGAGTGAAGTTGCATAATATATTCTCCCTAATATTGCTCTGTCAACTCGATTTTGATAACTGAGTAAGTTTTCTTTAAAGCTGTATAATTACGTAGTTTTTAGCAGAGCTCATGTTTTCTGTGAATCTAACTGCCAGTTGATTAAAAATACTCCTATTGTTGCTTATACTTTAGAGTATGTAGTTTTATGTTAGTACATTTTGGTTGTAGATTAGTCTTTTAGAACTACCAAATGTTAGGTTTTTTTTTTATTACATGTTAGAACATCCTGCATGAATTTAATTGTAGAGTGAACTTTTAGGTACTTTTTTTAAGACTGTGTTTTGTTTTAATGAAATTAATACATGTTTTTCAAACTTTATTTTTTCTAATTGAAAAGCAATCATGTGCAAATACTTCTTCTCTTCTAATGTGGGGGACTTTTTTCCTCCTTTGTTTATTATTCATTTGACAAGACACTGTTTGAACCGAGTCAGATATGGTCGAAAGATACAGTTCTTGCTGGTCTCCACTGCAGTTGTTTTATAACAGGACTGGGGGATTGGATCCTTCATGTAGATTTCATAATTCTGTATTATACCAGAAAATTAGAGTTAAGTTGTGGCAGCTAATTGATGAACAGAAAGGATTGATAATTTTTGTTTGTTTATTTGCATTCAAATCAACAGCTTTGATTTGTGTCTCTGGTAGAAAACCAGAGCTGCATAAGCTGCTTCAAGCAGATGACGGATAATGTGGCTGGCATATTAATCCAGACGTCTTGGTGGATGTTGACGGCGATTTCTAGACCACTGTCCTGTATTTCCTTAAGAACTTGCTGTTTGGGATTTTATAGGATATGAGTAGATGTTATTTGGGATTTTATGTTCCTTTGTTTAAAAAAAAAAAAAGACTTTTTCCTTTGAGGAAAAAATAAAACCCTAAACCACAGCAAATATATCTGAGTTGGCAAGAACTCGTATTTCAGATCAACATGTCTATATCCTCTAAAAATGTGAACAAAAGCCACACTGTAGGGAATAGTATTTATATGACTTAGTACTATGATGCAGATAACGGTCTGAAGACAACTTAGGTACATACAAAACCAAGCTTTTTTTCTTTCATTAAAGCCCAATAGAACCTACTTTTAAGTATGTTGTTACTTGAGTGAGGAGTGTTTGAGTTGTTTATTTAATATGGCACATCAAATAGTGTACTGTTGATGCTTCTTCAGGCCTATATGCTTTTCAAGAAATCCTAATATATATTCTAGTGTTTAAAAAACACCTTCCCTTTTCTGAAAGGTCTTCCTCTTCCTGCAGTTAACATATATACATTACAAATGAATAAAGTTTTAAAAAAGATGAGAAAATTTATAAAACAAAAACTTTGTTAATTATGGGGCAGGTTTTCTTTATGTGTTTCAAGACTCATAGTAAATCAGATAGGAACTCTCTATGCATATTTAAATGATTAATTATCTTAGCATTTAGATTTACTTAGTAGTTTAAAATTTACTTATTTTTATATTAGAAAAGGTTAAACAACCCTTTTTACTTAATGAAACATTTCCTACTGTATTTAGATGGAAATGAGAAAAACAATATTTAAAAACCACCCCTCCCAATTTAAAGTATGCAATGCGGAGTAAAGAAGAAACAAAAACAATGAAAATGTTTTGTGTATGTGACAGCTGGTATTTGAAGCAAAGAAACACTTATGTAATTGGTCTGTTAATAGAATTAGTGTTAGCAGAATTTAACAATTTTAGAAGTGGCAAATGCAATGTGGGTTTTTTTTGTAGTTGAAGCTAGAAGACTAAAAATACTGCCTTCTGAAAATTTTTACTTTTCTCCCAACTTCTGTGTAGTTTCACAGCTTTCACTAAACCAGCAACTGGACGTTGCAAGGTGGGAAACTAACGTAACAAAACCGAAATGATGTAACTGCTGCTCTGATTGAGGAAATGATTGCTGATTTGGTTCATCATCAGTTCTGGTTCTGGACCGTGGCTTGGGAGTTCTGCAGTCCTGGCTTGGTTTCCTCTGGAATATCAGCAGCTAGTGTGTGTATGGAGATAGGTATTTAGTTTGTTATTTATGTCTTTGCTCATGATGCTGCTCCAGGTGACTCTTATCGCTAATCTGGGAGGTCATGGTAGGATTATATTTTTAAAATAGAACTGGTTTCAAGGTGTGTGACGATTTGTAAGAAATGCATAGCAGTCCTTGAGGAGTTCTCTGATCCGAAACTTCAGCACTTGTTTAAATAGATTAAAGCTTAGGTCAGGCACTACTGCGCTTTATTTTTTTGTCCAGGTAGGCCAGTACTTCATCACAGGACTGGACCTCATGTGTGTCCTGCAGGTTGGGGCTGGATTAGTTGTCCTAGTTTAGCAGAAAAGTTCTGCGGGTCATAGCTTGAGCACTCCAGTGTCTGTTCTCTAAACTTAAAATTTTCATGACCCCCTTTCTCTCCCAGTTAAATTATAATTATTTATTATTATTTAACAATAAATAATAATAAAATATAAGCACAGATCTGAAGATTGTCCACCTACTGTGTAGCTGTTGATCTAGTTTTGCACGTATTTGTTATACCAGATATGTTTATCTGTCCCACCAGTTTTATGTTGAAAAGTCCTTTGTGGATTATTTGTGATTATTATTTTTTTTTTAAAAGGAAAATGAGCTATGCAGTTAAGTTGTGCTGTGTAAGTAACTGTCTACCTCCAGCACTTCTCAAGTTTTGATACAATTTGTGTTCAAGTATCTCATGATTTCAGTAAAATATCTTTTATACTGGTCTCTCTGATGTAGTGATTATTCACGTTTTGTAGATGAGGAGTTCAGGCAGATAAAGTAACATGCCTGTGTGAGAGCTGGAAATTCATCCTGATTCCTCTAAATCCTTGGCTGGCAGCCCAACCGCTTAGGCTTCAGTTCCCCTAAGATAAAGGCAACCAAAATCAGTTTTAAGCTGTACTTAAGCCTTCTGACGTGCTGTAAGAAACAATATAGCTTTTGGCTTCTTATTATTCTGCGATTTTGTGGCATTCTATTTCGAGTGTCTGCAAGGGGATGAACAGATCTCTCAATTCCTGGTGAAATTCATGTGTGAGCTGGAAGCTGCATATACTGTGCACCTCTCCTTCATGTGCTTCTAAGATGAAATAGGGATTGTGGCTCTAAGATGAAATAGGGATTGTGGCTCTAACTTTATAATTAAGTCGTTTGCAACATTGTCTACTTATTCTACATCTAATTCTTTTTTTTAACCTTAATGCTTTAGTAATAAAGATTTTGTGAATAAGAAACTGCCTCAGTTGTTCAGGAATGTGTTCACTCATCCTGTTAAATGTGGGGGGTTTTTGGTGTTCCTTGGATTGGTCTGTGCTACAGCTGTGGCAGTTCTTAAAAACGGACGTGCAGTTTCTCGCGTAGTGGCTTACATAATGTTGACAAGGGGGGAAAGTGGTACAATTCCTCATTAAAGCCAATGTTGCTCATGTGAGTTTATTACGTAGTATCTTTAATGCTATTATGGGACATGATCTGGTTATGAGGAAGTGTAGGCTTTATTTTCTTTCACTTGAATTGTGAAAAGCATAAATTTTCTTCTTTTAAAAAATTAATTGTATTTCCCCTCCCCCCCAACCATATGCTTCCAATATATGCCTTTTGTACAAATGGTAGTAATGAGTTTGTTTGCTTAAGGCTACGTCGCATGGGTCAGCTTGACTGTTTGCTAACCAATTGGAGCGGTACCCAGAACACAGCCCCGTGATGTGTGGTGACAAGGATTCGACCTGACAGATTTACAGTTGTGCAGCACATGGAGGCTTAGAGGACAAAAACGGGCATGAGGGACTGTGTGGCAGAGACCTGTGCTGTTCCTGCTGCCTCTGCGGAGAAAAATGCATGATGCTCTTATCAAGGAAAACTGAAAAGCCATTTTGTCTTTCCCTTTCTCTCTCTCCTGAGTTACTTGAGACTGGCTAGATGTGGAGCCATCTGTATTTCTACTTCGTTAAAGACGCTGACAAGCCAGCTGTGTTTTTGTGAGGGAAATTCATTATTTTATTACTGTTGGAAACCACTTGGTTTGTCTTTGGTAGGTTATTTTGCCTTTCAAAATGAATATGCTTGTATTTTGGGTTGTTGAACTACTTCCTTATGCTCTATTGTAGACTGGCATGGGACATTAGCCTTTCATCACTGGTTTAATGCTTTCAATGTGATTTGATAACTTTCTGTGTGTACTTACTGATTCCTTTGGGGTTCCTGTGAACTTAATGTTGTGAAATATTTCTGATCTTGTCAACACTGAGATAAGTTACATGACATGACTGTTTGAGAGCTCATCACCTTGCATGTCTAATCTGCTGCATGGTACAAATGACAGATGGTTATTAAGCAATGATGCTGAGTAGGATTTCTTTGGTTCAGTCTTGAAGATTGCTCTACATAGGCTTTTTTCTGCATAACCCATTTTCTGTAAGTGATGTAAAAAGAAAATTCAAAAACAACTAATATAAGTGAGTTGCGAGTGGATTAAATCAAAGTATGCTATATGAAAGTGTTAAGTAACCCAAACAGCGAAACAGAAAGGAGGTCTTTGAGTGATTTGGAGGGTAATTCAATGCATTTATTAATTAGCAGAAAAGAGGTTTTTGTCTTTTTTGCCAATAAGCAAAGATACAGTTGTTGCTTTTGTCTTCATAGTGGTGGGAACTCAGATTTCTTATTGCGTGTTTTCTGCTTTGGTCCTGCATTATTTTATTCTTAAAAAATGTCAGGATTTATTACCTAGAGGCTTTCAGTTATAGCTTGTGGCTTGCTTGTCTCTTTGTCATGTAATAACAAAAGCTTAGCTCAATTTGTCTGTTATTCTCAGAGTTATCCAAGCATTTAGATAGTTCTTTAATAGTGGAGTGGGGGTTTCCCCTTTCTGCCAGTATACAGAAAATTACATTTTTTGTTTTTTCCTGTGTCTGTATTCCCTTAAGGCAGAATTTACCTGGCCTGTTGCAGCTAACTGGGTCCTAAATACTCATCCTGTTGTAGAAGCAGCAACATGTAATCTCAGGGTTACCTCTCTTCCTATTCCTCTTGCAGCATACTTATATCAAGCTAGTGTGTTTACATGTGCTACAGCATTGCTGGTGTGTTTCAGACCTGTAATATGGGTGGGTAAACCCTATCTGCTAGAGGTGAGGAGACCAGCAGTGGATGTATTGCTCCTCTGGCTGCTGTGCATCACTGTTGGGTTCAGAGGCATGCAGGCCTTGCCTTTGTCTCCCTGAGTCCCTTCGCTGGTGAACAGGAGGAGCAAATGGAGTTGGCTGCTGTCGGGTGTCTCGTACCTGCTTCTGCCCTGTTAGCGAGGGCAGCGCTGGGAAGGTGGGAAGAAACAGGTGGGGAATTGAGAGATGTGGCTAAGCATCTGAAAGGGGCAGTGAGCAACAGCAAGAGGAATGCGAGAGACTGGACAGGAAGGCAAGAGAAAATACAAATAACAGATACGGAGAAGGAATGAGATGAATTTGAAAGGAAATTGCTGTAGGGAATGTGTGCGTGTATTTAAATAGCATTTCTGGAAAGCCTTCGTGTTTTCATCAGTAAAAGCATTAAAGCTAGTGGTTGTAAATGCCAATGAAGTCATGTCAAGGTTTGTTTTTCAATTTTAATAGGAAAAAAGTATCTCTTTTGTAGAAGGAGCAGTCTCATCTATTCAAGGAACTTAATAGTATATTGTTGCTGTTAAAAAGCTTTTAAAATGCAGTCTTCTTAATTGCTATTGGATGAGTTAAAATAAAAACTTCTTTTGCATTTGATTTACCTGTGTCAGTAGAACACTGAATAGTGGATTAAAGGGAGGGAACTGGAGATAAAGGGGAAAAAAAATCATTGGAGACTAGGAATTAAAATGAAATGTAAAAGAAAATACTCCACAGTGGAGACTAGGAATTGTAAATGCCCTATGGAGAGCTTTGTGTTTTTGAGAGTTGGGTGATGAGTTCCTGGGAGCTGAGTGAGACAGATTAAGAGATCCCTGTGTTCCTCCAGAACAGGTTCTCATGGAATTCTGGTAGGTCATGCTTGCAAGAGTTTGGGCTGTAGCTTGAAAGGAGCTGAGGGGTCTGTATCTGTGTATAGTTCTATAGACTTGGAAGAGCCTTAGCTGAGGAGCACTCTGGATTCTAGGAGCTCTTGTTCATCTTAACTTGAAGCTGTTTTGACAAGGAGAATTTGAATCAAAGAGTTTTCAAGGAGCTGTTGCCACTATGGTTAGTCTTCAGTGCTTTAGTTTTTGTCTTGTCGCCTCCTTAAAGTGTCTTTTCAGTCTGCTGTGGGCTCTTCTTCTAATGAGTGTGTCACATCCCCTGTTCACAGTTGAAATGCTTTTGGTAACAACCAGCTGGTAGGCATGCTAACTGACCAGTTGTTGAGAGAAGTTCTGAACAGTGCTTTAGTTTCTTCAGAGATGGATTTAAATGCAAAGTATCTGAAATAAATTAACTTCTCTGTCTTGCTGTTGGCTTTTGGGCTGTTTAAGCAGTAAGTGGCTGGTCAAATAAAAAGTAATCTGTAGCCTCAAAAGTATCAGCTGGGAGGGAGATAACTGAGCCTGCCACCTCAAGGCACCATCTGGTCTGTTGTACATGGGCTTGTATGTTGGAAACCTGCCATGTTTGGGTCTAGGGGCATCTGTGGGCTAAACCCATCCTTTTCTGCTTATAAACACAGATTGGGTCCATGTATTGTGATACAGACTGGGTGTTAATAGGCCTGGAGCATTTCTCCTTTCTGGCTTGGATAGAGAGGGCTCTAGAGAGAGCAGAGGGGGTTGTTCCAACAGTCTTAGTTACGTGTTTAGTAGGAATATGTGATAAACTGCATTGTATCTCTCAAACTACCTACAGTAATAATACTGCTTTTTTCTCAAAAGGATGTCTTTCCCTGTGGATAAGTTGAACAGCTACAGTCATGAGGACTTGGAGAATTCTGCAGAAGACTACTTATCTGACCTTCGGTGTGGGGATCCAAATTGTCCTGAATTGTTGTCCCTGCCAGACCACAGCAAAGTAAGAACCAGCAAATATCTTAGTCCCAGTTTTCTTGATATACCTCTAGATTTAAAATATTTAAAGTATCCAGTCCATAACTATTGAATTACATAATTATTTTAGCAAAGCTTTTGTATTTTCCAAATTCCTGTTTAAGTTCTACTTTTTCTTTTCGTTCTGTTTACGTCTGGGCATCAGTGACTATTTGCTGCTTCTTGGCAATGGATCTGTATGCATTAAGTAATTCTTTTAAAAAAAAAAAGTTAAAATCTCAACTGAAGAGTCAAATGCTTTCCTATAGAGCACTAACACACGCAGTCAAAAAGTCTGTCATTGTAACTAAGGGGTTAATGATTTACAAAAAGAGCCAGTTAGCTTCAGTACCTCAGTCCTTCAGTGTTCTTCATGGTTAGCTTCACTAATTTCAGAGGTTATTCTTTTCTTTTTATCTGAAATACTATTCCCTGCTGCTGTTGGGACTTCTAGTAAAGGCTGGGTGTAACACTTCATGTTTTTAACACTTATCCCTTGTGTGATTAGCTGGTCAATGTTGGATCTGTCTAGATGAATGTTTCTAGTAGAACCAGTACCAATAAAAGTAACGGGGTATAACTTTAATGAATAGTGAGTGACCTGAGAGGATTCTCTATGAGGAAAAAAAGGTCAATGCTGCAGATTCCTTGGCAGAAGCAGAGTCTTAAATATTTTCTGCATCTCTGCAGAAACTCTGCAGGTGCTGGTTGCCTAAATATTTGTATTATCGTCCTTGTTTGTGGTATAGCATATCATAATCTTCTTAAACTCAGTAAGCAAGTCTATTTAACACACCATTAATGTCTGTCTAGTTTTTATGCATTAAATATTGAAAACGTGAATTTAAATATCAACATGCATTTCCACAAAGGTACTCAAATCCTGAAAGGTGGATTGGTTTTACCCTTCTCATGTCACTCCTGAGGGGAAATCAAGCAGACAACTTCAGAATTTCTAAAATGTGTGCAATTTAAGGGAAAAAAAACCCAACCTTTTGAACCCAGCATTCCCACCTTAGCACGTTAGGGCTTGTGTTAACAAACAGTAGTTTTGCTGTGGCAGTTTGTTTCTGTGCTTGACTGCCTGTGTGGTTCTTCTGTTGGCTTTGACAGCTTGCACAGCTGGGGCAGTTGAAGTGAACATACTTCTGGCTCTTTGTACACCTTACTTCAGTTGTGCACATAAATGCAAACTGCTGACAGCAGAGAGCTGTAACAGTATAAATTACTGTAGCTAAAGCTGCTAGAGCTCTTTGTAATGTAGTCTGTCTCTAGGAAGAAATGTCTAAAGGGCTGGGGTCTGATGCTTGTCCTTTACAGTTCACAGTTAACTGTTTAGCACTCGGTTTTCAGCATTCATCTTGCTTACCCTGGTAAACATTCTCTGTATATTTTACTAGTGTTGTTTTAGTAAGAGTCTATTGAAGTATTGTACGCTCTTGTTTCAGATTCCTATTAGGTTGACAACTGTGGGCTTCGTTCCTCTTTATGGTGAAGAACAGACACACAAACTTCTTGCCTTGTTTGCACCAGGGGACTTGCTCACAGGTTTCATTTTAAGATTTTAATTTCTGTGTTGCTGTTGCTGTTTCCTTTTCTGTGACAAATACATGTAACCAGGCCCTTGCTCATTCCATGCTAGTGTAGCTCATAGTTTTGCCACTTTTGCATTTGTTGCTGATTGTGTTCTTGTTCCCATACTATTATTTTTGTTGTGGATTCATATACACAAGTGGTAGAACTTTGCATGCTATTTGGAGTAGAACTGGACCCATTGAATTCAGAAGATATGTAGCAAAATAACAAGGTGCTTATCTGAATCTTGATCTCTGTATCTCTTTATGTACACATCACTTCTCCAAAAGGAATTTATTGAGCATTCATAGAACCCCTTTAATTTAGATGCTCTTTACTAGCAGTGATTGATTAGCATCAAGTGTAAATTTGCCTTCAGTTTTGAGTCCTGACATAGCTCCTAAGTCCTAACAGGCTAAAGTGACATCTCACTGGTTTTAGGGGGTTTTTGCTCCCTTTCTCTCTTCCCTTCCTGTCTTCCATGTTTCCTTCTCTTTCCATTTGATGCCATGTATGAGATTGCCAAGTTTGCCACAAATGCCCATAGATCAAATTCTTCCTGATTGCTAATCCCATGGCCATCGGCCTTTTTACGTTCATATGACTCCCTAAAACTTGCACAGTTTCAATATCAATATCCATTAGCAACCCAAAACTACGGTACATGTATGAATGCGACCCTTCTTGGCAGGCCCAGTTTTTAGTGGAAGGAGGTACTAGAGCACAATGATGAAGGATAGTGCTTATGTCTGAAAGTTTCTGGATGTCATACTGCACAAAATCTGTGTTTGGTTTTATTGGTCTCAGTTTTCAAACAAGTGTTGGACTAGGAAGCATTGCATATGGGAGGGTGTATAGCACCACATTTGTTGTGATAGGGTAGTAAGAGCTACATTAATATAATGCCAACTAGAAGGTGCTTAACTTGGTTTTTACAGTGTTATTCCTAATTGTTTAGCAGCTTTAATGAATATATTTCTTTTGGAATGGTAAGAATCACTAACTTCTTATTTCCCCTTGTTTCTTTCAAGCTGTAGCCCTGTATCTTGCTGGCCAGTGGTGGTCAATTGATGACATTGTGAGAACATCTATCCCTGCTAGACAGGGGCTTCATCAGGTAAAGCGCGCCAACGTTCACCTAGAAATTATTCTTATCTTTCAAGATAATGGCAAGCAATGGCAAACAGCTAGTGTCTGAGATGTTATATTTTTTCGTTTCATTCAGAAATTAGTTGGTTGTCTCATCTCAAAAGCAATGTCAATAGGAATAGAGGAATGGGTACTATGGAAAAGGGAACTTAGTTGGGAAGATAGTATCTAGAGCAAGAGTGGCTTCTGAAGAGTAGCTTCATATGTAAGCTATTTCGATGTTAATGATAAGAGTTTTTTCTTTACTCCTTAGAGCATCCTATGTTTGGTTGTATTGAAATGTCTTAAGAGTGGTGCATTGCACCATGGCAGTACCTGTTGGTCTTATCAGGAGACTAGTAAGGTGAAAAATTGTTGGCAACCAGTTTGATAGAGGCAGGTTGGAGCTGGTAGCTTGCAGTGGCAATACGTGAGGTTCAGGAAAGTTAGTTGCCTGGTATCTGCTTTAATGCTTATCATTGACCTTTGTTACCACTACTGACATCTGTGTAACATGGAGTTTTAATTTTTTTCCAAAACTGGAAATCTGTTTTTCCAGGAGTGTAATTTTTCCAGGAGTGTGATTTCTATCTACGTGCTCATGGAATCTGGGCACTCATCTTTGATTTTTGTATTTCTTAACTTACTCTAGAGAACTTGGTATGTAGCCTTGTTTTCCTTGTCCTTAATGGTACAGTGGTGATTAAATGAGGAAAGCTGTATCTTTTACACGTAGAGTAGCTGAGACTCTGGGCATCAGAAAGAGAACATGGTTCCTCCATTCTTCCTTCACAGTGGGTAGGAGAGTGGTGGACTTATATTTCATATGTAAAAGGGACCCTGCAGGATAGAGAAAAGGATATTGAGTTCCTAGTTTCATGCCACAGAAACTGCTTTAACTAGTGCTTCCACTGCATCATGTCCTGATGTCTGCCACTATCAGCAGTGATTGAGTGTGCCAGGTCCTGCTACCCTGTGGGACTCATCATTTCTCCTTTGTAGGACCCCAGTTACCTGCTAGCGTGGGAATTCTGAGGCTGGTGTACTGCTGTGGTGTTTGGCGAATGTTTCTTAAATCCAAAGATAGTTTTGACTTAAAATAAATTCCACCTACTGCCCCACTCCCAGCACTTCTCTTAGCTTTTACCCATAGGATTACGAGTGACATTAAAGTTGTGAAATACCCTCTGTCTATGGTAGTGCTTTAGATTTAACCCATGGCTATGGCTTCTGATCATCTTCTTGGCCTCAAACAAACCCCAGAGCTTCATCCTGCTTTAGTGTTTACAGCTTCTCTTGACTCCGTCTACAGCTGTGTTAACTGGCAATTTTGAAAAATAAGGTCCCTGATGTGTATTAACTAATCTGACCACTCTTCTTAAATGTTCTTCTGTGTTTCCTTAGGTGAAATCTGTTGGAGAGAGGATTGTTCTCTATGTTCTGAATCGAATTATCTATCGGAAACAAGAAATAGAAAGAAATGAGGTCCCATTTCTCTGTCACGGTAGCAACGACTATGCTAAGATC
>KZ506863.1:0-15562 GCA_002844005.1 Limosa lapponica baueri | reverse complement strand
TTATTCTGGAATTTATTGTGTTTTTCATTAAATGTTGAATAAAACTTAGTGTTTGGGTAGGCTATTTACCACATTGTTAGCACTTTGTAGAATATTAATATCTGGATCAAGGAGAAACAGTCTGGCATTTTTGTTTCATCTCTAGAGGGGGTTAACTAATTCGGGATTAATGATGGTACTGGGGGCTTGCTGGAGGCTTTCCTCATCTTACATATATGCCTTTGCAAACTGTTAAAATAATAAAATAATGAACTGTTTGGGTCAGTGGCCTGGCAATCAAGATGAGAAAGCAACCAGCTAATTTGTTCTGATTGTCTTTGTTATCTTCTTGTGGTTTTTTCCTTATTTTTCTTTTTTAAAGAAATAATGCATTGTATAATTCGTATAAGTCTCAGTATTATTTTTAATGTCAAAATTGCTGTAGTGTGGTGGTCATGAAGTAGTATGTACCTTGCAGTGTTTTTTGTTGTGGCCTTGTTGTGGAAGTTAGAGTAGTGGTTCTATTTTTAGTCTAGAATGGGGCCACTTCTGTATGTGGCACTGAAGTTCTGCTATACTAATGCAACTGTTAAATTTCTCATCATGCCCTCTCATTTACTTGTCCTGAGTTAGCAAACACTGAAGGCTAAACTTTCTAGGCATTATCAATATTTCACCCATGTTTGTGTGCTGAATTCTCCAAATGAGTAGTCTTTGTGGAGAAAGACAGCTCTGGAAACAGATGGTGAGGAAAGAGTGGTGGAGCTTGACTGGTATCCCAAAGGGTACTTAAGTAATGTAACCTCTGACCTCTCTGCCCACCTTTTCTGTGCTTGAAAAATGAAGATAAATATATTCACTGGTCTTAAAAGTACAAGGTTGCAAAGACTAACTATGTTGTATGGAAAACTGTATGCTTCTCTTTGGCCTTGTTAGAGGAAAGGGCAATTTTTGGTGTGGTTCACACTGACTCTCAAATCAAGGGCCTGAAAATAGACTGGATAGTTGATGGGCTGTCTAATGCCATTATATGGCATCCTTTTGTCACCACTGAGTCCGTAGCTACCCTTTGAATCCTCTGATACTGAAGTACTTGTGTTGTGACTGTCTATTTCATGTTTGTTTAGTTATGGATAATGTATTTTTTATGGGGAAATTCCAGTGTAAAATGTCCTAGGATTTTTTGTGGTTTCAGCTAAAAAATTGGAATTACTGTTTCAGTCTTCAAACGAGCTGATTTATAATCCTCCTATCTGTCCTGAGGAGTGACATAATCTACGTAAAGGCGCAATTCAAGAATTTTATTGTCTCCTTTTCCCTCCTTCGTCTTTCAGCTTTTTTTTTAGTGTAGTTTTCCTATGGAATTGTGTAGTGAGATTTCAAAGTGAGCCTTTCGTCTCTATCTGTGCTATTTTCTGGTACTACAAACTTTTTTTAACATATTAATCTATTGATATACCTTGGCAACATTATGAAGCTTGCCCAAAGAACCAATAAATGGCTGACAGCAATTATTTTTTCTAATGAATGTTATAAATTATTTTTATAACTTTTAATGTAATTTTGTATAAGTAACAATTATATAGTTTGGTATACTTTTATAAATTAGACAAGTCTTTATTTGAATATACTAAAATCTATGCTGCAGCATGTCAATGCCGAAGTAGTGATGGATATTTTTTCCCCCTCCTATTATTTCAGGAAGTGTTTGCAGCACTTATCGCAGTCAGCCTTACTGTCTGCCAGTGCTAGACACAATATTTGTGAGAAAGAAGCATCGTGGGAAAGAGTCTGGGCTAATCATATTGGAAGACTTTGTGAAATCCTTTACTGAAGGCCCTCTCGGCTTGCGATACCCGCTGTCGTCCTTCACGTACACAGGCAATCTCCTTAATTTATTCTTCTTTTCTTCTTTGTGCTTTCTTTACATGTCCAAATAAGTGCTGTCGTTCAAGCTCCATGTTTGTGGCTGCATGATCAGTTTTTGTATTAAATCTTCTGCTCTTCAGTGAAGGTTAAATTCTGATTTGTTTAAGATGAAAGTAGTTCCTGATTAGATTTTTAATCCTACACATGAGATTAGATTATTGGATCTCCGTTGGCTTGCTGCTGCTGTGAAGTTCACCAGTGTATTCCCCCAAGCCTCCAGAATGGGCTGGTATGTTTCTGTGTGTGATCTAATGTATGTTGTCTTTGTAGCACCGTTTTCGTGCTTACTCCCAAGTGTCACAATGTCATTTAATTCATGCTTTCTCAGAACTCCTGGTCAAGTGAACATACTAGGCTACGTTTTAACTTGGAGATAAGACAGCACAATTCCAATGTATGAGGAAAACACTGTCTCTTCTGTTAGCAACCCAATAGGGTTATGTTGTCTAGGAAATGACATGCATTCTGGAAACAATATTGCTTGGGACAGTGTTCAGGCAAGAAGTACATTTCCTTTGCCCTGTTCCTCAAGGCTTGTCTTAACTCTTAGGTCATCTGCCAGGCTTCTTTCTATGAACATTTTCATCTGGCTGCCTTAGCCACTGGACATTTTCTGCCTTTCCAAGTACCACTGTCTGTTGTTGGATCTGACTAGACATGGTTTGTGAAGTAGCAAATTCAGCAGAATTTAATGACTAATCCAGTTCCCTGGTCAAGGGATCTTGTCCACTGAGATTATGCATCAGTAGTGAGTCACGTGAAAAATGGTAGTTTTCTTCATAGCTACTACAGAATAATGTCAAAGCATGCCTCTCCACATGGATGTTTAGTACCTGTATCAGGAGAAAAGAGGTGGAGGGTCAGCAGAGAAGAAAATATTCCAGAAGTGAACAGTACGTGAATGATAAACCATGCAATGGTGATGTGTTTGCATTCTCAAGGAGTACATTTCATGAGTGTGTATAATAACACGGGGTGGCAAAAATCACTTGACTATACCCTGTGCCTGAGAGCCCTTCCATCCTGGCTTGGGTCTTGTGATTGGCAGGGACAGTGACCAGTGAAGTTGTAAAACTCAAGCGGGTGCTTAGAGAAGAAGAAAATCCCATCCATGTTTGTTTGCAGTTTAAGATGATAATGGAAAGTGTTTAAACCTGAAGAAAGAATTTTTTGAGAAGGACGAGTAAAGCTATATTGTGTTTATTACAGACTTAACTGTTCTGTTGAACAGTTCTTTCTGTGGTGGTTTATGTGTATGGCAGAAGATTGCAAATTAAACTGATTTCACATGAACTTTAAAAACTGACATACAGCCAAGTATATAGTATGTATAATATAGTGGTTTTTCTTATGTTTTTTCAGCTTGTAAGCAATATCTTGAGAAGTACCCTGGGGATCATAAACTTTTGTGGGAAGTGGAGGGACCAGGATGTTGGTTCCAGAGATCAAATATTATGGATATGATGCAAAATGAAAAGAAGCTCAAAATGGAAGGTATGGATCCTTTTTTTTTGTTTTCTGACACTTTGTAAAAGTTGAACAAACACTCTACAAGCTCAACAGTGAGTCCTGTGAACACTGCCCATGGAAACGAACAGAAAGATTTTATTTGTCGTGAGATCTTTGAGATCATATTTGTAATGGTTAATTGTTGCATAAAGGTACTATGATTTTCCATTTCCTCTTTTAAATCTTAACAGCAGAAGCCTCACAGGAAGAAGAAGAGAGTTCCCAAGCAGACAGTAATTTTCAGCAGTCTGCAGCAGTATCTGAAGCTAGTGGACAGAAGACTGAGCTAGAAACACAGGCAAGTGTAGGTGCACAGACTGTCATGCATATATTACTGTGTTCAATTTTGAGCATCTCACTACGAGAAAGACATTTTGGTGCTGGAGCATGTCCAAAGAAGAGCAACAAAGCTGGTGACAGGTCTAGAGCACAAGTCTGTGAGGAGTGGCTGAGGGAACTGGGTTGTTTAGCTTGGAGAAAAGGAGGCTGAGGGAAGACCTTATTGCTCTCTACAACTACCTGGAAGGATGCTGTAGAGAGGTGGGGGTCGGTCTCTTCTCCCAAGTAACAGGTGATAGGACAAGAAGAAGCAGTCTCAAGTTGCACCAGGGAAGGTTTAGATTGGATATTAGGAAGAATTTTATCTTGGAAAGGGTTGTCAAGTGGTGGAATAAGCTGCCCGGGGAAGTGGTTGAGTCACTGTTCCTGGAGGTATTTAAAAGACATGTAGATGTGGTACTTAGGGACATGATTTAGTGGTGGACTTGGCAGTGCTAGGTTAATGGTTAGGTCTTTTCCAACCTAAACAAATCTTTGATCAAAAAGGTTTGAGAGCTTTTAAGTCTTCTATACTCATGTAATGTGTTTTGTCCTAATCTTCTGACTTTAATTACCTGTTCTTTATATTCAGTAAATATTTAAATTTCTACAAAAGAATGCATTTCTGAGCTTAAGAAATTAAGGATTTCAGCACATCAGTAAGTTTGATCAAGTGTATGTTATGCTTGCTAGATATTTTCTATTTCAGGTTCTCAAAGAACAGTCCTGGGTTATGTAGAGAGTTTGTTCTTTCTGTTTCTTGCAGCCAGTCTGACAGAACCAATGGCTTTTACCAGAAAGGGATACATCTTTTTTTTTTTTGGTAGCATTGTTACTGGAAAAAAAAAACAAGTATAAGAAATGGTGGTGGTCCCCATGAACATAGAGGATCTGTGGTACAGCTGTCAGGGTCTATAATTTGAGCTGTGTGCTAGCAGCTTAGAGGAGGGGAGAGTATTTCAACTGGCCCTGAGATTAAAGAGTCTAGAAGCGCTGTTGAACAGTAGAGTCATTGTAAGAGTGGAGAGAATGGGGAGACGTTTTTATAGAAGTGCACATTCACATCACAGTTCAATACAATGGAAAGTGTTTAGTTTGCATTCCGAGTTACACATTGTCCATGTAGGACTGCAGCTTTCTTTGTATGTATTTGAAATATCAGTCAGATTTCAGCTACATATGGATATGTGGTATATTTGTGTCTTTGAATATTATGAAGCTGTTGCTCTCTCTCATTTGTGTTCTGAGCCCATGCAGAATGTGCTTGAGAATAACTTGGAGCTCCAAATAAGTGAGCATGGATTTGTGTGCTTCAGAACCGTCTGTAGTATTGGCATGACTGTACTGTCATAGAAGTCAATGCTTTAATTGAAAATAGGAAATAATGGCTCACTTGATACTCTCAGCTTTTAGTATCTAAACTTCACATTTGAAATGTAAGTCAAATATCCCTTTTCGCAGTTGAAAATTTGCATTTCCCAAAGCAAAACTGACAGCAAAGTAGTGATATTTTTAGTCTCTAAATTATCAGAAGCAACAATTCATAGTTGTCTTCCATTTCATAAGTTCAGAATGGATTAAGGGCAGCCCTGAGGAGAAGGACTTGGGGATGCTGGTGGATGAGAATCTCAACATGAGCCAGCAGTGTGTGCTGGCAGCCCAGAAAGCCAACCACATTCTGGGCTGCGTCAAAAGAAGTGTGGCCAGCAGGTTGAGGGAGGTGATTCTACCCCTCTACTCTGCGCTCGTGAGACCCCACCTGGAGTACTGTGTCCAGCTCTGGAGTCCTCAGCCCATGAAGGACATGGAACTGTTAGAACCGGTCCAGGGGAGGTCCATGAAGATGCTCAGAGCTGGAGCAACTCTCCTATGAAGACAGGCTGAGAGAGTTGGGGCTGTTCAGCATGGAGAAGGCAACGCTCTGAGGAGACCTTAAACAGCCTTCCAGTGCCTGAAGGGGACCTACAGGAGAGATGGGGAGGGACTCTTTATTAAGGAGTGTAGTCGTAGGATGAGGGGTAATGGTTTTAAATTGAAAGAGGGGAGACTTTGGTTAGATACTAGAAAGAAATTCTTTACTGTGAGGGTGGTGAGACACTGGAACAGGTTGCCCAGAGAAGCTGTGGATGCCCCATCCCTGGAAGCGTTTCAAGGCCAGGCTGGATGAGGCTTGGAGCAACCTGGTCTAGTGGGAGGTGTCCCTGCCTGTGGCAGGGGGGTTGGAATTCAATGAACTTTTAAGGTCCCTTCCAACCTGAACCATTCTATGATTCTGTTTGTGATAGTATCTTGAGCATCATCAGTGAGTTCTAGATTCAGACTCCAGTAGTGATCGTATCAGCAAAACTATCTAAAAAACATATCTTTTGGTTGTACAGCTATATGGATATACTTGTAGATGACAGCAGAGGGATAGTAGTTCTTACGATTTTTGTTGCTGTGTTAAGAACTCAAGCCCTGTCTCTTGCCCTCTTCCAGAAGAGGAAGATGGTAGATACCAAAGTGCTCCAACTCCTCATAGCTTGGTAGAATTGCTGGCAGCTGTTGTCTTGGCACTTGCAATATCTATAAGCAGTTCTGCAATGCTTTGAAAACGTTTGGACCACCAAACAAAATAAAACACCCCACCTTTGCCCAGACCAGGAAAAATATTCCCCAAATTTTATTTTCACCTTTCACTTAATGCTCCCTGGTTTGTCTGTTTTGGTGCTAGAGTAACTTGTAATTAGTCTGCAAATTCTTACTTAACTCACTTGAAACTATTTCAAGCAGCAGAATCTAGATATGCCCACTTTTTGCTGACATTCTTGGGTAGTACTGGAAGTGAGGCTGGAAAGGCAGCAGAAAACCTGAATCCTGGGAATTGCCAGTTCTAGATGACTTCCAGGAGCTAAGAGGAATGTGCATAACTTTAAAATGAAGCATACAGCTTGTACCAGTTCAGAGTATCAAATGCTTGACCACTGAGTCCTTAGCTAACTTGAAGAAAAAGTGGAAATACCGGGATGGTGGGGATGAACAAGAGGCAAGAGAGCTCTATGGAGAAGGAACTCTGACATAAGCAGCCTCTTGTGCTGACTGTGTATATAACCAGCACTACTGCTGAGTTGCTCAGTTTTGTTTTTTCTTGTCTGATCTCTTTTTTTTTTTTTTTAACTGGGCTGCCATACTCTGTTGCGTGCCATGGTAAAAACAAGACTAAAAAGTAAAACACAAATTTAAAAATAACTTTCCTGTTAGATTTTGTCAGCAACTGTAGTGTAGTCCCTAGGGTTTATACAGAAAGGGGAAACAAAAGAAAAGACTTCTAGCATTTAATTTATGTGGACACCTGTTATAAATGGAATGGTTAGGAAAAAAACTTGGTAGTGTTGTTTATAATGACAGGTTACTTTCAAGTCTTTTCTTCTATGTTGAGGTCAGAAGTAAAATGCAGAAAAAACATTCATCCTTGTAATAGAAATAATAAATAATCCATTGAGAAATAAGATACTTGCATGTAAATATCTTAAATTAAGAATGGTTGTAGCTGCTGTTCCATGACTAGATGATCTGAAAGGTCCCTTCCAACCTAGACAATTCTATGATTCTATGAAATAGCGAGTGCTTTAGAAAGATGCAGCCACAGATAGAGAGATGAAAGTATTTAAATCAATTCAGAAGTTTTTGGAATAACATTAGCTTTGCTTTTTCTTCACAGGCTGAATCTCAAAGTAAAGAATCAACAGATGTTGATGCAAGCACATCTGAAGGTAAAAATAACCTTGATTATCAGCACTGCGATTACTGTCAATTAATAGGTTAGCAGGGTCTTTTACTGCTTTCAATCTTATCATATTAATCTGCAAAGTGTATAAAAACATGCCTTCCTCTAAGGTGCAGAGGCTTAACTCATAAATCTTTTAAGTTACTTTAGATAAAATTGTTAAGAGTCTTGGTAAAGATACTATGCATATGTGTTCAGAAAAAAAAAGGCACAGTGAAATATTAGGGGGAAAAACTTATGCACAGATAGACCTTAGAATGCATTTGTTCACTTGCATTTATTTTGTTTGAACTTTTTTTTCCTAAGACCCAAATGTAGCTCCTGTTCCCATCTGGACACGAGGCAGTCATTTAAAACGTCCCAGGATAAGAAAAAATGGCAAGGAATCTCCACCTGAAACTTCCAAAGGGGTTGAGGAAAATGCTTCTTCTGTGTCAGAAAGCAGGTAGAGGAGCCCGTGTTTTACTGATTTCTTATTTTGTTGCTTGGGCAGTCACAAACTACATCAGTGTCTCACAGTGTGCTACTGGGTATTTCTTTGCCTGTCTTCCTA
Organism: Limosa lapponica baueri; assembly: GCA_002844005.1. Lineage (NCBI taxonomy): Eukaryota > Metazoa > Chordata > Aves > Charadriiformes > Scolopacidae > Limosa > Limosa lapponica. Next base: position 7,508 of record KZ506863.1, on the reverse strand, counting down.
CTTTACTTTCTTGATTTTAAAATGCGAGAAAATTGAGACATCACCTGAAGAGTGATTGCACCAAAATGCAGTGTCTCTGAAACCTTAGCAGACACTGGAAATAACAGTAAGAAAACAGTAAGGGCTGAGGATGTTCTATCATAACTGAGTCTGTATGTAAAAACATCAGTATTCATACAGCATAGTTTCTTACGATAATGAAACCGGACATCTATCGACAATGTTGTATCTGATCTTTGGAGAATTGTCCCTTCCTGACCTCTTGTTATTGTGGCGTCTTGCAGTTAAATAAGGTCTGACTGTTTAGTCTGAGAGCTGGTTACTGCTTGACACTTAATAATAAGAGACATAAGGAGCCACCGGTCTTCAAAGTCCAGTCCTTTGTTTAGACAAATTCTGATTTAGATCCATCATATCCAAACTTACATCCTGGAGGAGGAAAAAAGTCATCTTCAGTTTAAAGGATGTTATCCTGTGTAATAATTGTCAAATGGGGATCTGAAGAATTGTGCCACTTGAGTGCCATAACAATTCATACAAACAGGGCCTGAAGTACTGATGTGCACTGGCTTCCTTCCAGAAAGCAGAACAGTGGCTATTTTAAATAAATTAATAAATGGCTTCTTCCTCCCCCATACTGTGTGTGAGTATATGTACACTTATGGACACACACTGCCCCCCCCCCTCCACCCTGTGTCTGTCTCTCTCCCTCTCTCATTCTCTTCCAAAAAACCCCCATTGGAAGCTGAAGACCTTCTTTTGAAGAACTGAAGATAACCTGGTTATTTTTCTAGGAAATCCCTCAAACTTGTTCCATTAGGTTTCTTTAAACAAAATTAGTTTGGGGCTTTTTGGTTTGGGTTGGTTTGTGTGGTTTTTTTTTTTATGTGAAACTGAGGTCTTTAGCCAGGTGCAGCCAAATTTTTGTGTTTAAATTGCTCTGTGGAACTACGAAGATACACTGACAGTGCAGGACAGCAGTGCTGTATGGCCCTGAGCTGGTTCAGACAGGCCAAATGGCATGGTTTGATGCTGCCACAGGTTAAGAAGTTCTTTGACCTGTTAACTACTACTAATTGGATAGTTGGTATGTGAGAGGACTAGCCTGTTATTGAATGTCAGTATTTTGTGCCTTGCAAAATGAAGTCAACAAGGTGCCACTGCTCCTTTGAACAAGATGTGTAACATGGTGTTTGTGAGCAGACCTAAGGGGAATCCTGGTGGCAACAGGGCAGGGTATCATCTTGGGTTCTCTCCTTTCATGCACATCGGCAAATGCAGCAGGGTCTTCTGTCAGGGACTTTCCCCTATGGAGTGACTTCATCTGAATAGTGGCATCTGGGATAAAACTCTCCAATATTGCCTTTACTATGAGATTGTGAAGCAGTGTCCTGCAAATCTATTGCATGTACTTTTTTTCTTTGCTTGTGTGTAATATATCCACTTCATCTAAGTTTTATCATTGCAAAAATGGGAACTGAATGCTTGAAATGGTGTTACTGCCCATCAGGTGCATCAGAGCTTCATCTTTAGCTGCTGGCTACTTTGATCTCTAGCTGATTGAATCTTCTTCAGCCATCATGATTTTATTGCCTTGAATTATTTTCCAGTCATGGTCTTTGTAATATATGTATATTCAATGATTATATGATATATTTGCTTTTATAACTCCATAATCTTAAAGTGTTTATGTAATGGTGGGTGGGAGAAGTTGCTTCCTTATTCACCTCTTTGTGGCTTCCAAATATGTAACGGATTACTACTTTCTATATTAAAAATAACAAACAAATGTCTAACTTTTATTCCCATAAAATGGAAGTGAGATAGATGCCTTTATTTTATAATTATCAAAGCAATTTTTTTCCTGGTTGGTGTTTCAGTTTTTTCCCCTTATGAATTAGCCATTTTTTAGATGTATTTAGTTTTCTGGATTCTTATTTCCTATGGCAAGCATGTGATACAGCACTTTATAATTGGTCATGAAAGAATTTCCCTGTTGAGACCACCAAAATTATGTATTAATCTAAAGTATTAAAGGATATATCTTAATACTTGCTACAGGGTGGAACTTCCTGCCCACACATCTGAAAGTTCTGAAGACTTAATAGAAGTACCTGGGGAGAATACTGTTGAGAAGGATGAGGAAACGATTGTTGAAAATGAGGGCCAGTCTGTATCAGAAGCAGAGCTACATGTATCACCCCCTGAGAAACAGAGTGAGAAGGAGGTGAGCTGGATGTGATAGCAATTATGTTTGGAATACAACTACAGTTTCTGTTAAATATGCTACCTTGACCCATGTAACTATCAATTCTTAGATATTTTTTTTTTGTACTGATGCTTCATTGAGAAATGTATCTGAGAAGCTAAGGCTAGTATAGAATTAGCTTCAGGGAATATTCCGTTATATTTATTTTGAACAATAGAGTTCATAGGATCTTCAGTAAGGTGGATTTCTAGCTTGTCTACCAACCTGATTTTCTTAATTGATTTCTTCTACTCACATATTTTGGAGAACTGGAGTAAGGTCAAGATCTGATCCAGTGTCTCCAGTTTTTTTAAGAAAATTTCCTTTGAAGAAGCCCATAGCTGGTATGCTTCAGTGACTACTGTTGGCTCTTCTTACCTCTCCACTTAAAGCTTACTTGCTTTGATGTTTAAATCCAACTTTTATCTACAACTTGTTAACAGCTTGAATTCTGTGAGTACCCTTTGTGTTTAGTGATGCCCCCAGGGTTTTAGGCTCTTACTGATCAGTGACAAAGTGGATCTTGCACTGTGTTGGGTTCAAGGAATGACTGCAGCCTGTATGCTTGTGAGATGCATAAAAACTGCTTGGCTGGACTCCTAACAGTGTGACATATGGTCAGAAACTTAGTGCAGGTGACAGCACCAAGCTAATATGCTGGTTAAGTTACCTACTCTGCACTAAGCTCTGTTTTATTAGTACACATTTCTGGGTGCCTGAGCTTCTTACATTAAGCGGCAAATTTAGATCACAGATATGCGGGAACAATGACTGGGCATAATCTTGACTTAGAAATGTGATTTTTAGGAAACTCCATCAGAACCTCTTAATGGTGAGGTAACAGAGGAAACCAGTAAGACCTCACTTACAGCTGAAGAGGAAACAGCAAATGAAGTTCTAAGTGGTGAATTGAAATTGCAGTCTGAGAGTCAAGGAGAAGAACCCTTAACACTGTTTGTTCCGTTAATCCTTGAGCCTCCGGCAAAACCTTCAGAAGACACTGTATCAGAGAAGGTAAGAGAATTGAAACAAAATATGAACTCCTCTTTTCTTCAGAGTGTACATGTCTCACTTAACTTTTGTTAAGCAACAGATAGAAAGTAGCCCCTACCATCTTATTAACTTATTGGGAGAAGCAAATATTAGGCCATATGATGTAAATCCATAAACAGAATATACCGACATTTCTGTTTGAATATGCAGGAGTGGTGTGAATATATGTATTCCTGTGATACCAAAAAGAAAGATATGTTGCTCCAGTCTCCCTTGGCAGTAATAAATAACTTTCTCACTGAAATATTAGTTGGATATGAATGAGAAGCCACATTCTTATTTTGTCTAGTAATTCTGCCCTGATGAAGTTTACAAGCAATTAATTACTACTAAAATACCCTTCTAGAATACAGATTTTAGTGTTTTTTGTTTATAGTGCAAAAGCAGAGTGTTACATGCTAGCAAAGTGATAATTGTATATATCTAAAATAAAAACTTTTTTCCCCTGGGATTAATTCCAGAATGTTTTTATTGTACCTGAATAACCCTTTCAATAACTTGAGTTCAAAAATAGGAGAGCGACTCTGGGTATCAAATGCAGTTCATAAAATAGCCTTGTGCAAAAAGGACTGGTTTGTTGACTGTACATGTAGTATTAAAAATTCTTGAATGCCATAATATTCTCCAAGGTTGTTAGCTTGGGGCAGTAGTTGTTCAGTCTCTTGTATCTTCAATTAAGTGTCCCTTTGGTTGTTTTGGCACCCTTCCCCTCCCCCTGCAGGTTATAAATGCAAATGATTCAGAAGAGCTGACTGAAGAAAGTACATTAGTAGCGGAGAGCACTGAAGAAGATCATGAATCTGAAAAGACTGTAATTGAAAATGCAGCTCCTCCAGTGTCAAAGGAAGAGCCCTCTGACAATGGCCTGCCCAACTCTGTGGTAAATGAAGCAGCAGAAGAATCTGTTTCTGAAAACGTATCCCCCAAAACAGCTTCCTCATTGGAAGATCAAAATGAGGAAGCGGGGCACAACTCACAGGAGGCCCCCGTTGCCTTGAATCAGAGCTCTTTGATAGTGGTTGAATTTGAAGGTGTTTCTTTTCAGCAGCCTTCGGGCCTTGAAGGACAGAAAAGCCAGTTGGAAGAGCACTCGGAAGAGTCTGTTGAGCAGATGGATCAGTACACACAGACAACCGCGGAGCGAGCTGCTGACAGCAGCTCTGAGGAAGCAGAAATTGAGGTACCCATTGTAGATCGGAGAAACTTGCGAAGAAAGGCCAAAGGCTACAAAGGCCCACCCAAGAAAAAAGGAAAGCCAGCTTAAAAATGAAATATTGATTGTTAATTCATCTATTTATAAGAAAGTTATTATCTTGTGTAAAACACTAGGGTGTAACTAAACCATATGGGACACAGGACACACGTGCTTAAAATTTTGGGTTGGACTCCCTCTTGGGATTCACCTTTCCTCAAGCCTTCTTGAATTTTTAACCAGTAGACATTGAGCTTCATCAGAGTATGAAAGTAAACAGCCAGTCTCCTCCTTTTATGAACCATATGTACTGAATAAACACAGTTGTGCTAGCAAAGGCAACAGTTTGCATATTTGATGTGGCAGTTGTGAAAGAAAAATGCAGCATGAAATCCTGGCCTTATCAAGGTCCCCGAAATTCCCATAGGCTTCCATGAGGCCAGATATCACTCTTAGCACTTTTTAACTACCCTTGTGTTCTCTACTGTAGAGAGAAGCAGAGCAAGAAAAATCCTTCCTTGCTTCTTGTTCCCTCCCCATGGATTTTTCCCAGGTGAGATTAAAAGAATGTAAGATTCTGTAATTCTAGGTCTCAAAATACACAAGAAGGTGTAACTCAGTAGATGAAAACAACATGAGCAGCATTGGTCTTTCATAGAGTCACCTGAAACAGATGAGTCAGTAGAAGCGTGGTCAGCTCAGCATCTGCTGTAGTGTGCTCTGGTAATGAAATTCTTCATGGGAGATCGAGATGCCCCCACAGTAAACTGTTTGTAGCTTCCAAATAAGCCTGTTGTTTTTTTTCCAGAGCGTATGGAGTGTAGGCTCCAGTACCTATACAGAACTGTTTTGAACTGCCTTCCTGACTACTTGCATGTGTTGAGTGGATACTTGATTACTTGTTATGTTCCAGGAAATGGATATGTCAACTTTGGATCTCATTTTGGTCTGAATGGAAGTGGTGGTTTGTGTGTTCCAAATCCTTGGCTGGTTTTGTGGGGTAGCTATTAAAAATGTTGTGTTTGCCAGGTGTGTGACTCCTTTGCTGGCATTTCAGGTGGTTGTGACATTCATTAGTGTGAATATTAGTGGGTGATTCAGCAAATACTTGTTTGCTAAACTTCTATGACTTTAGGAGTTAGCAGGTGATTGCTGCAAATACTTGTGATACCCATTTTCATTTTCTAACTTGGGTGTAATTCCTGGAATAGTAGCTTCCAAGTTCATAGCTTTTCTTAAAAGCAGCAACCAAACTTTCCTGTATGCAAACAGAAATAAAACCAGGCTTTTTATGCATGGTTCCCTTCAGTGGTTCTCCTGGCAAATCATATATTTTATTTAATTTTTCACACGTACATTAAGTTACTCCTCAGTTTGTAAATGAAGCTACTTCGTAATGGGTTGTAAACTCAGGAATAAGAAAGAACACTGGTTCTAAGACGAGGAAACCACACCACTATTTGTCCTGCTATATGCTTTTTCTAAGATGAGTGAACTAGTCTCCCACAGTGTCTCAAAATTGCTGTTCAGGACTTCCGAGTACAAGGTTCACTTGAATAGTTGCAATGCTGTCTGAACTTTTATCCTTCTATGAGAATCTGGTGTTGGATTTTATGCTTATACACTGTAACCATGCTTTCTCAGATATTTTAACTGTGTAAGATAACATCGTACTATCTCTTTCAGCTGATGAAGTACCATGCTCCGTTTTAATCTGTTAAGAGCAGCTTATAGAAAAAAAGAAAAAAAAAAAAGAAGAGCATTTAAGAATTGTGTAATACCTAAACTTTAGATTCAGGGTGCGTGGGATTACTGAGTTAAATCTGGGGGTTTTGAGCTATTGCACATAGGTGCGAGTTCCTATCAATGTACATACAGGTACTCCTTATGAACCTTATGACTGGTAAATGTGCAAGATCTTTCATAATTGTTTGTAAACATACTCAAGTGAACCCTAAGCATTTCTAAAACTAATCAAGTATTTTCTATAAAGCACATGAGACAAAACTTTCATCTTCTGTATGGCTTCTCTTTTACTGCTAAGATTCATCGTGGGGGGAAAAAAAAGACTGGCTACAAAACACATCAGTTGCACTGCTAAGAATTTGGGAATTGTGAGGGCTGGTGGCTTAAAGAGTGGTTGTATGCGGTATATTGTGATTCATCTTGCATTTTTAGGGCAGGCTTTACTAAAGATTAATCTGCTGAATACTTCAATTGATACACATTTATCCACTTTCAAAAAGTCAAGGACTCTTTTGCTTAGGAAAAGTGAGTCCCAGTTATTTCAATTACTTCTGGGATTTTTTTTGATACATATGTTTATTGCTTGTATCCCCTGTGAGGTCAGAAAACAGTGTTTGTGTGAAGGTAATGTCACTCATCTGGCTTTCACTTTTCATGGTTAAGTTGGAACCGATTGCAATTAGTATCTTTCTTTTAAGAGGCTTGCATATTAAATGCATAAATATTACAAGAAGATTATTAGATTAGGTCAGTCTTGGTTTCTACTGAGAACAGCCAGATTTCTGATCTCATTTCAGTGAGTCAATTGTAAATACTAAACTTAAATTCACATGTCTAAGTACACTCTTGAGCAGATGCCTCTGTAAATCTGAGGTACCTGAGATAGTAGCAGATGGCCAGACTGTGAAGTACAGAATGTGGGAGTTGGGGTGCAATTAGCAATTCGGTTAACTAGTAGAGTCCTGAAAACTGGATATTGTTTTAATGCTGATTGCAGCAGTACTTTGAAATAAAGGGCGCAGTTTAGTTCTGCAACAACTTTTTTGGCATCAGTCATCTTGCAGTAAATGCAGAGTAGCAAAATCAAAATACTGACTTTAAGTAATAGTTTTTATTGCTGTACTGATGTCCCATTAGAACAGTAGTTTAATGGTCTATACCTTCTGTTACAGTAATGCAAGGGAACGTATCTGACAACTGTATTGGCTGAAGTGTTTTACCTTGGGAAAATTAGTGTTTTCTAGGCTTGGATGATTCTTTTTTTTTTTT